>JABUQX010071701.1:7500-18306 GCA_015478945.1 Trachelipus rathkii | reverse complement strand
AAACCTTAACACGCTGTAAGCATCGAATAAACTTGCTAACATTAACAAAGTTCCATACTTAACAACAGTAGAAGTAACTAACATTGGAGCGCAGAACTTTAACCTACTCACACCCTGTTGTCTATACATATCAGGATAGTGATTTACATTAGCATAGTTAATATTTTAACAAAAAGTTTATGATTAACCTTTGTCTAACTGTCATTACTGTATCAATGGAATATATGCGTAACGTAACAAAGTTTCACAGTCAATAAAGCCAAACATATCTAAACCTGAACTACGAATATTAATGTACAACACAAAAACCTAGACATACCTTAACGCTCGAATAAACTGCTAACAATAACAAAGTTCCATACTTAACAACAGCAAAGTAACTAACAATGCATACAGAACGAACAGGTTCTAAGCTGCGGCGATAAATATTCATTTAACAAATCAGTATCGCGCTGTGTTTGTTATTTATTTATAAGATTTATTTATGGTTTTTCTTCATTTTTTTAAAAGTTTTGTTTTTAAATATTATATTTTATTTATTTTTAAATTCATTTCTTTAAAACTTTTTGTTTTTAAAAAAAACTTTTATTTGTTTTTAATTTTATTTCTTTAAAACTTTTTGTTTTTAAAAACCTTTTATTTATTTTTAATTTTATTTCTTTTAAATTTGTTTTTTTTTGTTTTTTTTAAAAAAAATTTTAATTTTATTTCTTTAAAACTTTTTGTTTTTACTAAAAATTCTATTCTTTTTTATGTTTATAATGTAAAAAATTTACATTTCTACATACACTAAAGCAGTAAATCAGTAAATCAAGCCACCCATACCTCCCCCCTCCCCGTCCCATCCCTGATCTATTGAGGTATTGATCTATTGGTCTATTGATTCAAGTCATATTTCGAGTATCATTTTGGATAAACGTAGCATAAAAATATGTCTTTTTATACTTAACCTCGATATTTATGTTGGACATAACAAAGTGTAGATTATGGTAAAGCTAACAATAACATAATCCAGTTAAGAAATAATGTATAACTTCAAACTAAACATGACCTTTAAAGACGAATAAACACAGCCAACATTGCAACAAGTTACCATACTTTAACAGACGAGGAAAGTAACTAACGTTGCATACAGACCGTACATTATTCACACTTTTTTTTCAAACATATCTCTAACATATCACTGTTATTTTACATTAACATAGTAACATTTAACAAAAATTTATCATAACCTAACCTAATTATCACACTGATCAACGAATATATGCTAACGTAACAAAGTTTTCACATCAATAAAGCTGACACATAACCTGAACTTAAGAATATAATGTACACCACACAAACCCAGCTTAAACATGAATAAACAGTTAAAATACATTAACAAAGTTCATACTTAACAACAGAAAGTAACTAACATTACATACAAACGTACCCTATCACACTTTTTTTTCAAACATATCTCTAAACATATCACTGTTATTTTTACATTGAGCATAGTAACATTTAACAATAATTACCATAACCTAAAACCTATTATCATACGCCAACAATTGTTATGTGATTCTGAGTCAGTACTAAAGTTTTACATCATAAAGCTAACATATCATAAGCTGAACTAAGAATATAAACGCACAATGACAAAACCAACACCTTACGGTCGAATAAACTGCTAACAATAACAAAGTTCCATACTTACAAACAGTAAAGTAACTAACAATGCATACAGAGCGAGCAGGTACGAGCTGATGTGAAATATTCATTTAACAAATCAGTATCGCGCTGTGTTTGTTTATTTATTTATATATTTATTTTAATCTTTCATTTCTTTAAAAACTTGTTTGTTTAAAAAACTTTATTTATTTTTAATTTTATATTTTTAAAACATTTTTTTTTTTAAAACTTTTATTTATTTTTAATTTATTTCTTTAAAACCTTTGTTTTAAAATACTTTTATTTATTTTTTAATTTTATTTCTTAAAACTTTTGTTTTTTAAAAAAAACTTTTAATTTAATTTTATTTCTTTAAAACTTTTGTTTTTACAAAATTTATTCTTTTTATGTTCTAAATCAGTAAATCAGTAAATTCAAACCACCCTTCTCTCCCCTTCCGTCCTCCTATGAAATCATGATCTATTGTATCTATTGAATCTATGTTTCATGTTACAATTTTCGAGTGTCATTATGATAAACATAGGCATAAAATACAAGTCTTTATACACTAATCAATTGAATATATGCTAAAACGTAACAAATTTTCACATTAATAAGCTAACATAACATCCACCTGAGCTAAGAATATGATGTACAAACGAAAAGCTAACACAACATTTTGTAGAATAAACAGATTAACATGTAAAACAAAGTTCCAAAAACTTAACAACAGTAAAGTAGAACTAACCATAGCACACAAAAAACGTAACATATTCACACTTTGTCAGGCATATCTCTAACATATCAAGGTTAATTTTACATTAACATGGTAATATTTAACAAAAAAATTATCATAACCTTGTCTAATTATCATACAATCCAACGAATATATAATGCTAACTAACATGGTTTTACATAACATAGTAATATTATAACAAGAAATTTACCATAACCATACCTAACTATCATAACTCCCAACAAATAATTGCAAACATAACAAAGTTTTATCCAAATATAACATAAAAATAAGCTCTTTGAATAAAATATCATAGTAAAGTGTAATAGTTTACTGATTTTAAAGCGGTAAATCAGTAAATCGGTAAATAAAACCACCGTCTCCACCCCTCCCTACCCTCCCATCCATGACCCCTTGATCTATTGATCTATTGATTCAGGCTACATTTCGAGTATCATTTCGGATAAACATAGCACAAAATAAGTTCTTTAAATACTAACCATCGTATATACGCTAACATAACAATGTTTTCACATTAATAAAGCTAACAGCATTACCTGAACTAAGAATATAATGTACAATTATAATGTACAAACCTAACACACCTTACGAACGAATAAACTACTACGAATAAACTACTACTACTACTACAAAATTCCATACTTAACAACAGTAAAATACCTAACACAGCGTACAAAACGTAACCTATTCACACTTTTTTCAAGTATATCTCCAACATATCAATGTTAATTTTACATTAACATGGTAATATTTAACAAAAATGTAGCATAACGCTGTCTAATTATCATTCTGACAACGAATATAATGCTAACGTAACAAAGTTTTTTACATTACCTTCGTAATATTTAACAAAAATTCATCATAGACTTACCTAAATATCACAAACCTCAATGAATAATTGCAAACATACAAAGTTTTATCCAAACATAACATAAAAATAACAAAGTTTTATCCAAACATAACATAAAAATAAGGTATTTGAATAAAATATCATAGTAAAGTGTAATAGTTTACTGATTTTAAAGCAGTAAATCAAACCATCCGTCCCTGCTATAGCCTCCCTTAACCCCTCGTCCATGTCCTCTTGTATTGATCTATTGATTCAGGTCACATTTTAAGTATCATTTCGTATAAACATAGCACAAAAAATAAGTTCTTTATATACTAACCTTCGTATATACGCTAACGTTACAATGTTTTCACATTAATAAAGTTAACATAGCATTACCTGAACTAAGAATATAATGTACAATAACAAACCTAACACACCTTACGCACGAATAAACTACTAACATTACCAAAGTTCCATTCTTAACAACAGTAAAGTACCTAGCACAGCGTACAAAACGTAACCTATTCACACTTTTTTCAAGCATATCTCTAACACAGCAATGTTAATTTTACATTAACATGGTAATATTTAACAAAAATCTAGCATAACCCTGTCTAATTATCATACCAACAACGAATATAATGCTAACGTAACAAAGTTTTTTACATTAACTATGTAATATTTAACAAAAATTCATCATAACCTTACCTAAATATCATAATCCCCAACGAATAATTGCAAACATAACAAAGTTTTATCCAAATATAACATAAAAATAACAAAGTTTTATCCAGACATAACATAAAAATAAGCTCTTTGAATAAAATATCATATTAAAGTGTAATAGTTTACTGATTTTAAAGCGCTAAATCAGTAAATCAAACCACCCGTCCCTGCAGTCCCATCAACACCCACCCACCCCCATGATCTATTTATCTATTGATTCAAGTCATATTTCGAGTATCATTTTGGATAAACATAACATAAAAATAAGTTCTCTATATACTGACCTATGAATATATGCTAACGCAACAAAGTTTTATCATCAATAAAGCTAACATATCATAACTTGAACCAAGAATATAATGTACAACAACAAACCTGACATACCTTACGCTCGAATAACCAGTCAACATTAACAAAGTTCCATACTTAACAACAGTAATGTAACTAACATCGCATACAGAACGTAATCTGTTCACACCTTTTCAAACGTATCTTTAACATATCATAGGTATTTTTACCTTAACATAGTAATATTTAACAAACCTTTATCATAACCTTACCTTATTATCACACAGACCAACGAATATATGCTAAGGTAACAAAATTTTCACATCAATAAAGCTAACATATCATAACCTGAACTAAGAATATAATGTACAAAGGGAAACCTGACATACCTCATGTTTCTTTGAATAAAATATCATAGTAAAGTGTAATAGTTTACTGATTTTACAGCAGTAAAACAGTAAAACAGTAAATCAAACCAACCGTTCCTGCAGACCCTACCCTACCCATCCATCCATGATCTTTTGATCTATTGATCTATTGATTTAGGTTACATTTCGAGTATCATTTCGGATAAACATAGCGCAAAAATGTTAATTTATATACTAGCCATCGTAATATAGCTAACGTAATCAATCTTGCCTGTAATAAAGCTAACATGATTACCTGAACTAAGAATATAATGATTCACAACTTACCTAACAAACCTTACCTCAAAAACTACTAACATGAACAAAGTCCCCATGACTTAACAAACAGTAAAGTACCTAACACAGCGTCCAAAACGTATCCTATTCGCTATTTTTCATGCATAACTCTAACGCCCCAATGTTAATTTTACATTAACATTATAAAATTTAACAAAAATTTAACATAAACCCTGTCTAATCATATACTGACAACGAATATAAGTTAACTAACAATTACATCAACTTGTAATATTAAACAAACATTTATCATAACCTCTTCTAAATATCAATCCCCGACGAATAATTACAACATAACACAAATTTTAACCAAAACACAACATAAAATTAAACAAAATTTTACCCTGGCATAACATAAAAAATAAGTCCTTTGAATAAAATATCACAGCCAAAGCGTAATAGTTTACTGATTTTAAACAGTAAATCAGTAAATCAGTAAATCCAATCATCCGTCCTGCAGTCCCTCCCCACCACCCGCCTGATGATCTAATTGAACTATGATTCAAGTCATTATTTCGAGTATCATTTTGGATAAACATAACATAAAAATAAGCTTTTCATATTATTAAACGAATATATGCCTACGCAACAAAGTTTTAGCATCAATAAACTAACAATCATAACCTGAACTAAGAATATAATGTACAAAAGCAAACCTTAATATACCTCACGTATGAATAAATCCGATAAACATCTGAAAATTCCCTACCTATCAAAGGTAAAGTAGCTAACAGTCATACCAATACTCGATTGTGTCCAAACATTGGGAGGCACTTCAAAATAATTAAAATGTTATATATATAATATAATATTATATATATATATATATATATATATATATATATATATTAATATTATATATATATATATATATAATATATATAATATATAATATATATATACTAATATATATATATATAAACAAAATCTAACGTTAACACGGTCGGGGGTGTAACAAGCATCTTGAAACTATGAAATTGGACACTATACTTCATCAAAGTGTCACTCGTTCGAGTAAACATCATTTAAAACTATGAATAACGTAAACATAGCAAAATTCTAGAACAAACCTAAACATTACTCAACAAAACTTAACCTAAGCTCACGTTTCTAACACATCATCGTCAGTTAACACAGTAATATCTTACGAAACTCATCATTTCGTCTAACAACTCAGTGTTAATTACACACTGTCATGAAAATAAATTTAACATAAGTACCTAACTTGCAATAAACAGTTTTCATTAACCAAGAGGATCTAAAGCAACACATCACCTCGAGAGAACCCCAAGGGATGTGCCCCTTGCAAGGTGTGTGAATCCTGAGATGGGGATCATGCTCGAAGGGTGTAGCGGATTGTGGGCTCAGCCCGATGGCTGGAGGACCTACCCCTCCTTTCGAGGCGTAATACCGAAAGCCGATTTTGGCTCAAGCCCGAAGGGCTTGAGACCTTACCCCTCCTTCGGAGCGGTAATATCCGCTTACACCCCTTCGGAGTGATCCCCCATTGTCCCCATGATTGTCTGATTTACTGATTTTACTGCTTTAGGGTATGTAAAACATGGACAATTTTAGCAAAAAAATAACTTAATCCAATAGCATCAATTAGATCAATAGATCAATAGATCAATAGATCACGGGATGGTGGGAGGTGGGGCAGAGAGGAGGGGAGGGTGGATTGCTGCTTTAGGTATGTTAAACATGGACAATTTTTTAGAAAAAATATGACTTGAATCAATAGATCATAGACCAAATAGATCACGGATGGACAGAAGGGTGGCTGATAGTGTATTGATTTTACTGATATTACTGATTTACAGCTTTAGGAATATGATAAAAACATGAACAATTTTTAGGTAAAAACATATGTGAACTTGAATCGAAAAATCAATAGATCAAATAGAATTAGATCACGGTTGGACAGGAGGGTGCGGATGGTGGTTTGATTACTGATTTACTGATTTACGGCTTTTGATTAGGGTATGTAAAAACATGACAATTTACTAAAAAATATGACTTGAGATCAATAGATCAATAGACAATAGATCAATAGATCACAGGTGTTTGGATTGTGGTGTGATTTACTGATTTACTGCTTTAGGGTATGTAAAGACATGACAATTTTAGTAAAAAATATGATTGGAATCAAAATATCAATAGATCAATAGATCAAAAGATCACGGAAGGGGTGAGGAGCGCTGTTTGATTTACTGATTTACTGAAATTTACTGCTTTAAGGTATTTAAAAAACGTAAATTTGTTAAGTTATAAACATAAAAAAAATAGAAATTTTTTATTTATTATTATTTATTTTTTATTATATTTTTCTTTGATGGTTCTGAGAACCATCATTTTCGAAATCTACAGACTCGATAACATAAATAAGTCACCAACATTTTGTTTACGAATGTTATTAGCCTCAGCACTGGCACCGCTCCAGCACCGTGCCGTAACTTAGACTCCCGACTTCCTCTGACTCAGAACTCCTTCGACTGTCAGACCCTTCACCACTCAATACCTTCTTGACTCGGAAGCTGTCTCCTTTCTCACTTTGTTATGCATTTCATTGATTTCTAAGGGGGAGACCCCCCTTTAGGGAGCCCTTGAACCCTTTACGACTTATAAACCGTCATTTCGAATCTACAGGTCCAATAACGTATATAAAGTCACTAATATTGATTATTATACAAATATTCCTAACCACACCTCACTGGAGGCCACCACCGTGCATGCAACTCTCGGATGATTCGATACCAGGTCTTTGTAGAAATCCGACTCTGAATCCGCCTCTCCAAATTCAGACTTCTAATTACCAATTTCAATTTTTACGGGGCAGCGTCCCCTTAACGGGACGCAGGAGGACGTAATCTCGCTACGACGAGATTACGTCACCACCACGCCACCACAAAATTTAGCCCGATACGATAAGCCTAATCATGATATATATATATATATTAATATATATATATATATATATATATTATATATATTATATATATATATATATATAGATATAATATATATATATATATATAATAAATATATATATATATATTTATATTATATATATATATATATATATAATATATAATATATATATGAATGAATAATAATAATAATAATAATAATAATAATAATAATAATAATAATAATAATAATAATAATAATAATAATAATAATAATAATAATAATAATAATAATAATAAAAAAAATATCGTGAGTGGTGGTTAACAGAAAAATAAATAATAATAAAATAATAATCAACCAATAATAATAATAATAATAATGAATAATAATAATAATAAAAAATAATAATAATAATAATTAAATAAATAATAATAAATAATAAAATAAATAATAAATAATAATAATAATAAAATAATAATAAAGGTTATAGGTAATGAATAAATGAATAATAATAGAATTAGAAAAAAAATAATAAAATTATATGAAGCACGAAGGGTATACACTCACGGAAGAACGTTAGGCCTAATCTTCACTCGGAATTGGAAACAGCAAAAGGGCGTAAGCGACATATTTCACCTAGCAGTCTCGGGGGAAGGTACCCCTATAATACACCTAGGCGACTTGAAAACTCGCCGGTAATCAGTTTAACACACCAATAGCACATATACAAAGTTTCATTACGATAGCTCAAGCCGTTTTCGAGAAATCGGCAGGCGACGCGGCTGTGGCCCTACTACTTATATATATATATATATATATATATAATATTATATATATATTATTAGTATTACTATCATTATCATTATTACTACTAAAAGTATATAGTAAGTATCATATCATATATATATATATTTATATTATATATATTATATATATATATATATATATATATATATTTAATATATTATATATATATAATATATAAATATATATAATATAATATATATATATATATATATTTAACGTAACAATTTGTTGATTGAACTTACCTACTGGTAAATTGATGTCAGTTCATTTAATTTATTGAATAAAGCACACGGAATATCATTATTTCGAAACAATATGCATTTTTAATAACTTGTTCTTATCAATATATATATATATATTATAATATATATATCTAATATATATATATATTATTATATATATATATATATATATATATATAATATTATATATATATATACTATGATATTATATATCTATATATATATATAATTAATAAATGTATAATATATATATAATTATATAAATATATATATAAATATAATAATATTATATATATTTATATATTATATATATTATATATAAAATATATATATATATATATATATATATATATATATATATATTATATATTAATATATATATATAATTATATATATATATATATATACATATATATATATATAATATATATATATATAAGTATATATATATATATATATATATATCTATATATTATATATATGATATATATAATATATATATATATATATATATATTATATATATTTATGTATATTAGAGACGAGAAAATGTCGTTCACTCAAAGCGAAACGATTCAGAAACTGAATCACTCACTTAAATGTTTCAGTTTCTTTTAAATCGTCATCGTTATTTTAATACCCCTTTCAGGAATATATATATATATATATATAATATATATATATATATTATATATTATATATATATATATATATATATATATATATTAATTATATAAATATATTTATATATTATATTATATATATATATATATATATTATATATATATATATATCTTATATATATATATATATATATATATATATATATACTATATATATATAATATATATATATATATATATATAATATTATTATATATATAGACGCGAATGTTACCAAAGCGTACGATTCAGAACTAATCACTCACTAAAGTTTCAGCTTATTTTAAAATCGTTTATTTTAAAATACACCTCTTATATATAGTGTAAGTAGTTTGGTAGCAGCTTGAGGAGCCACCGTTTCTCGAAGCGGTTTGAATGTATCGTTATGAAACTTTGTATATTATTCTATTGTGTGAATAAACTATTTATTGGCCAGAGTTTTTCAACCAGTCGCTAGGGTTTGAATCTAAGGGGTAGCTGCCCCCTAAGGATTTAGCTCAAAATGTCGCTTACGCCCTTGTTGTTGCTTCTTAGCGCGGGGAGATTAGGCCTAAGCGTTAGATCAACCACCTGAAGGTCTGACAGACCGAACGTCTGTCTGTCTGTATTATTATTATTATTATTATTATTATTATTATTATTATTATTATTATTATTATTATTATTATATTATTTATTAATTATATTATTATTTTATTATATTATTATTATTATTATATTATTATTATTATTATTATGTTATTGTTATTGTTATTATTATTATTATTATTATTATTATTATTATTATTATTATTATTATTATTATTATTATTATTATTATTATTATTATTATTATTATTATTATTATTATTTATTATTATTATTATTATTATTATTATTATTATTATTACGAATGAATGATTCCCGAAAGGGATCGTTTCTGAGTCGAAAAATGATTCCTGTAAGAAATCGTTTTTTACACACTCCGACTCATCCTGCGACTCCGACTCCGACTCCGACTCCGACTCCGACTCTGCACTGTTCAGACTCCGACTCCGACACCCTATATATATATATATATATATATATATATATATATATATATATATATATATATTATATATTTTATATATAAATATATATTATATTATATATATATATATATATATATATATATATATATATATATATATATTCGAAGGAATCGATTTTTAGGCTCCGGCTCCGGCTCAGCCTCTGGTTCTGATATATAT
>JABUQX010071700.1:37500-54580 GCA_015478945.1 Trachelipus rathkii | reverse complement strand
CTAACCGTTATTACACTCACTGCAAATTTAATTAATAATAATTTTATATGTATACCAGTTTTAGTTACTATGTGTATAATAATAATAAATAAATATGTTAATATTATATTTATAGTTTACAAATAAAATCTAGATGTAAAATATGTGTATACTTTTTTAATAATCTAACACTAATTATTTTTATGTACATACATACCATATATATATATTATATATATATATATTATATATATATAATTAATATATAATATATATATTATATAATATTAATATATACTATATATTATAATATTATATATATATATATATATATAATATTTATATATAGAATAAAAAAATGGGTCAGTAGCCAACATGGAGGCAAAGGAGGTAAGGATAGAACTCAGGGACTAATTTACTTTAATAAAGAGTTCCCTCAATCTGCAGGGACACAACAAATTGAATTATATGGGGAGCTCTTTTCACTAGGTCTATACTTTGCTTTAAGCGCATATCCTAATATTGGGGCCAACGCAGTAATATAAAAATAGAGTTAAAAGCATATTTAGAAGGTCGACGAGGCAATTTAACTACTAGCATAAATCATTGTTAAGAATAAAATTTCCTATACACGTAAAAATCCATATCTATCCGCAGCTCGATAGTAGATATGGCAAGTTAGATTTAACGGAAAATAGATTAAATATGACTGATTTTTAATAATGTAATGGGAGTTTTTTATTTAGTACATATACATTATAGTTTTTAATCATATCTGATCAGTTAGTACTCTAGATACTTGTGGTTGAAACCCTTATTTAAATAAGATAATAAAGATAGCTACAGTTTTTGCACACTGCAATACTTTTAAAATTATAATTAGAGGCTGAGAGGAGAAAACCTAAATTACATTCTGCGACAGATTCAGTAGATGGGAATTCAAGGGTCGAGAGTTTCATGATTTGAAGCTGTAGAACTATTATGGGAGCATGGATATTAATATATATAAAGTATTATATTTTTAAATACTCCATTTTTCCTCACGTAAACAAGCGGCTATTAAAGTTAGAATAAGATGATCCAATAGTCCTATTAAAGAGCGCATGCAATATAGGTATTTTTAACTAAATTAGAATACTTTAAATTATTAATTTAGATATTACTTTGAGCAACGACTATTAATAGTCTTTAATATTCTTATAACAGGTTTACCAATTATAGAACTATAAAGATAACAATACGTCACTTTAAGAAATGTCAAAAAACTAGAAGTAGCTATAGTAGAACACAATATGGGTTGAAAAAAGTAAAATCAATATATCAAAAATAAAAGATAAATTATCCAGGAATAAGGTTAAATACGATTATGTAGAGTTTCTCGAACAGAAGAAAAATTCAGAAAGGGGTATGAAGCCGGATGGACTTAATACGGAGTTTATTTACAGTTATACAATATGCCGTTCTTCGCACTCTACATCGAGTGAAATAAACACAGTTTCTAGGCTAGATTTATTATCCTGAGTAGGGATATTATATTAATATGAGTGATAATAAATTATATATTATATAAGTATATATATATTAATGGATTTTATAATTAAAATACTAAACACTGCCTTCAGTCCCTTTCACATTTTAGATATAGATTACAACTATCATGCTACATCAACGAATATAAATTGTGGTTCTTTTTATTTTTACGTCAACAAATAATAGATTGTAATAATATATTAAGCAGCTTACTTTGTAGAAATATTAGGATAGAGGGTATCTATAGCTAAGTTATAATATACTTATATAATATAAAGCATAGTGATAGTTAAGAATATCATTATAATCAGTTGTCAATTTAATCAATTGATGGATGAGTGTAGATCTCAACTTTTATTTTAACTCTAGCCGTTCTATCAGTACTCTTTGGATTATTACTCAATATCATTTACTCACACATGATAATAAACTCTCTAGTGTTTATTAACAAATCTGAGTGGTTAAAGAGTCCATATTACTCAAACTTTAGAAGAGAGTGTAATATATTATTTAACTATCGAATATAGGAATATGGGTTGTAATATATATGATAATTTAAAATACCGGATACAAATACGTAAAAATTTTACCTTCACAATCTATTCTGGATGATTGGTGTCCAGAAGTGTAGAATGGTATAATATATTGAAACTATATTAATCATACAGTTAGTAAGATATCTATACGTATACGATATTATTGCACTAATATGAGTCCATCACGATTGGTACAAGAATACTTCTTTTGATAGATAATTTACAATTTAGGGTGCACTGGAGGTCATATTTAATTATAATCAGGTGCCTGTATATATTCTAAGTCATTAATATATATTATAACCTGTTCTCTTTGATATGTAGATATTAAATGTGTACAGGATATCTTAGGTAATACAAAACTGAATATATGTATACGTATCCTTATGATAAGATAAAGTAATAATATAATATCTTTTAAAGCTCAAAAGTATATAAGTGTAAACTTGAACGCCGACCTAGTGATATTATGATTTTTTAATTACTTAGAGTAACGTATAATCACTATTATAATGTAGTCAGCACGTTATAATACTATAATATTCGTATTTAAACGTGATGTACTATAGAGCTGGTAATATCACTTCATGATAATCTCAACTTTAACTTTAATAATGTTGATAATTTAGAAGTGTGATTATATATACCTTATTACTTAGTTGGAGTAATACTCTCACAATGACTTGGCACTTGAGCATACAAAGTATAAGGCAGATCGAGTACTTTATATATGCATTATACATTAGCACTATACACCACATCCGAAGATGCTTATCAATATATATACTTAACCCAGGTAATGTAGTACTTATGTTAAATATATATACAAACATAATTGATCATCAATATGTAGGTAAGTGTAATATGTAGGTAATACTAAATATCCTTTATTAAGAGTAGTATTATTATATTTTCCCAAAGATTCCTTTTAGTTTATTATTAATAACATTCCCTACCGTATATAATATTATATAACTGTTCTATATCTATACTCTTAGGAAATATGATATCAATTTATGACTCTGTAACGATCTATTAGTGCTAATTATAATAAATAAAATGATTGTAAGAAGGAAAATTCCTCTTCTCACTATACCCTTGCTATAACGGCGTATCATTGTATTAATGTATACTAAATTCATATTGATATACCAGAAACAGATGCAGCTATATTTACATATATTATATGGACATAAATTTACAGTCATAGTAGATTAAGATGAGTATATGTCAAGTATATATTTTTTTTCTCCATTCCTATAACATACTCTCTCGACAGTGGTAAATAAGATATAAGTATAATAGAAATGAACATAACTCCTGTTTAAATAATTTGAGAATACGATGAATAGGGTTAATATTACAGAGGATAAAAAATGGACAGAGGGGGTGTATGGAGACCTTGAGGTTATAGGATTTTTTAATAGCCAAGCTTATGGTTAGAAGTGCAAATGGCACTCTAACTCAGGAGAGGTGGTGAGAATAATTTAATATAAGGTAAATTAAGCCTATATAATAGTAAACATGGATTTTATTGTCATACTATTCAAGATATTGTGGCAGGTGCAGAGAACATAATTTTTAATACCTCGGCAATAGAAAAAGACATATAGCCGATGTTTCAGATGAGATTTTGGATGATGTTAAGCGTAAAATAATATGACGTAAAATGTCAGGTCAAGGTCGAGTTGCCAAGAAGATTGTCCATATAAAAAGATAATAAAGACTATGACGGAAAACCTCTATAAGAAAAAAATAGTGTTTGATGTATTTATATATATGCTATTTAATTACTAACTATTAACTTTTACATGAGTTGCGTATTACTGATCCATCATATAAGTTGTTTTTCATGAATTACTATAGTTCATTGATTATATATAATATATTTTATATATAACGCATATACGCTAGAACATCGCGCATACAATTGTAATTATAGTACATATTTACCTTTACATCCTTCTAGTCTGTATATTGTTATGATAACGTAATGTAGAATTAATGGATCTCTTATACTCTATCATACATTATATGAACGCCTACATACTAAGATTTAAGCGTAAGCGTATTCAACTTATTATATCAGATTAATCTATAATACTCAATCTTTCAATTTACTCACAAAATAGCAGATGTTCTCAGAGTTCAATATTCCAGGCACTTTTCTGATCAGTACTTAGATCCCTCTAATAAAATACCCAAAATACTCGGAATAATAAACAGGAAATTGAACAAAACCTGATGGTACAGATCTTATATATCTTCTCTGGGTGATGGATATACTATATATATAATGTTAATAAATATATACAGAATCAATATATTTCTCTGTAATACTAATGTTACATCCACAGGTTGAAAAGTCTATATCCTTAACCGGGAACTTTACTAAAATGAGTGCGTCAGCGGCTAATTATTACTACTTCTATAGAAGTTATATGAACATATTAGTTATAAATATATTATTCATATAGTACCGACCGCTCACCATATAAATAAGTCACTCATTCATCTCATCATATTTAGTGGTTTTTTTAAAATAAGTATTTCCCTAATAGCATGAAGCTGCATAACTAATATATATATGAATTAAAGCAGCTAAAGTCATAAAATTAAATACTTTATTTGAATTTATTTCACGGTCGATTAAATGGCTGATATCTTCTCTATCAAGAAAGACTCTTATATATATACTCATTACTGTCGATATCATAGAATCCATAAAAATTTTATAATCAAGGCATTAAGACCTATTATTATCTTTCAAGATTTATTATATCACTAATAAATAATAAATAATGATGATTAACTCTTAACTTATTATAACGTGTGTTAAATGTTCCAGAACCTGTTTTCAAAATTGTATTAGAGAGACAAAATTAACGTATTAGTAAAAAGTTAGAATATTATTATACTATCACAGTATTTGGAAAATTGAAAATTATTTAACGCTATTTATTTATGCAACACTACAGCAAAGTACTCGACCTATTTATAATAAGAGAGTTATTGAAACTAAAGTATAATATTTAAATTATTCATACTCATAAGGATAATCTGAAAGTATTTACTCAATTAATCCTCATAAATAAATATGTGATCGTGAAAATTTTAACCTAATAAACAAGATAAGTAATAATTATAAGGGATTGTGGAACTAATGTAAACCCTACTCTAGGTGGAATTAATAATAAATAAATCATCATCTAATATATATATATTTCACAACCTCTTCCTACCAACCGATTCAAAGGATTTCTGTTCTAGTATATGAATGGACCTTCCTCCACGTAGTTCTGATGATTATGAATATGTATATATATATATCATACCTGTAGATGAAATCATATACTACTACTATATTCATTTTTACATATCGGCTATATACCTTTTTACGAACTATAATAGGCCAATTACTGTAATCATGTGATATAATGATATTAAGTGGGATCATGGTATATAAAATAATCTTGAGAAATACGCAAATGTATAAGATAAATATTAAATAAATTATTCGCACCTATTGAACTCTTTTACTTAGGCAGACATTTCAGCTTTGATAATAGCACTATTACATTTTAAACACATTATTATTGAGAAAGGTGCCCCCTAGGACTAAGTCTCTCTCTTTAGGATCAAGTCTATATATATATCATCATACCTCATACAACTTAGTATGTGAGGTCTATTACTTGTAACATCCTCTACAATATACTCATATAGAAATTGACAGAGTACGCAACGGTATTTTGATTATTGAATTTATTAAAGTATTTAATAAATGATAGAGGTATAAATATAATATGGGTAGTATATCTGTATAGCTTTTTAGGTTTGTGTTATCGCTTATTAACGAAATTATAAACTATCTGTGTAAAGTTGGAGAAGGATACCTACTTCATATTCAATACATTGCCTATATATATATCGTACAATCATGCTAATCATCAACAGGACATTATTGGATATTTTACGATTTAATATGATAGCCAATAAATCACGATGACTGTTACACTATAATATTGTTTCTTTCTGAACTTAAAAAATTTATTATTAATTGAATATTTAAATTATGATATTTTTCTTTAATTTATTTAAAATATATATAATATGTATAAGTTGTGTAAAAACTTGTTTAACCTAACTGTATTCATACCATTATATATTCTAAATATTTTATGTGGTAGAATATTTTAGTTAAATATTTTATTATATTCAATATTTAATATTTAATACAATTGTATGATTTTATTAAACTAAATACTTGTAAATATTATTTTGATGCTATAAAAATTTTGTCAAAATTAATATTATTATTTTTATTAAGTTTTCATTAAATTTAATTGATATAAATGTCATATATATATAGACCAAAAGAATACGTGTATAAGAGCACAAACTAAATTAATTTTTACCTTATAATGCGTTTATATAATAATTTTCTAATATAAGACTTATTTAAATATATAAAAATGTTATATATAAAACTAGACTATTATAATATAGCGTGGTGTTTATATCTCATAACATTAACATTAATTTTAAATAAAAAATTTAAAAATATTTTTAATGGTTATTTAGAAATATTAATTAAAAAATATAAACAATATCAAATAATAATAAATAAGTATTTTAAAAACAATATAATAAACATAAAATGATTTAATAAATATATTGAGTTATATAATAGCAGTAAAGTAATAATGAGTTTTTAAATAACATGTAAAAGCTAGTATAAGTAATTAATTGAGTATAAGCAGTAAAAAACATATGAGTTTAAATAAGCATGATAAAAACATGAGTTAAAGACAAGTAAAGCATTAATGAGTTAAAACTAGTATAAGCATAGTAAATGACATGATAAAACAATAAGCATACTCACTAAATCTCCTTATATGGTGTTAGAGTTATATACAACCTCTGTTTATGATTTATTGATTAATATCACTGCTTTATAAGGTTAATGTAATGTTAATTAATATATGATAAGTTAATTAAAGCAGTAAAACATTCTTAAGTTAAAAAGGTGTAAAAACAATGAGTTAAAGCATAAATGCCCATATGAGTTTAAAGAGAGCTAAGTAAAGCATAGTAAACTAAAAAGCATTATAATCCTTGGTGCTCTATATATAAGGTAACATCACTTCATATTTAGTATTTAACCTGATTTACTGGCTTTAAGGTTATGTAATGTTAATAAAATATATGAGTTAAAGCAGTAATAACTCAATAATATCACGAGTTTAAAATAGACAGTAAATAACATGAGTTAATAAGCAGTAAAGCAGTAAAATCAAAAGCATACATATATCCCTTTGGTGATTAGTTAACAACCTCTATTTATAGATTTACTGATTTAAAATCAGTTAAATATAAAGGTATTAGTATATGATAATATAATATCTGTATTTATTTAAATAAAATATTTATATATTCAGTTACATTATTGTAGTATAACCAAATTAGAACTGAATTTCTATTAAGTAATATATTATTGAAAAGAAATTATCTTTATGTAATCTATTAATCTTTTGATTAATTCATATTTTTATTAGTTTTCGTGTAGGTAATTATTTAGCGTTCTAGCGGATCTGACACTAGCAGGTCGGCCGAGGTTACGTCGAGAAATAATTATTGCGTCTAGTCGGAGTACGAGCCAGCGGAGTACTGAGTAGAGCGTCTACATATAAGGAAATAATATGTGCTGCGGTTTCTAGCCTAGATAAATGTGGCCTTACACTATAGCGTGACAGGGACTTACAGGAAAACGTATTTATGACGGTCATCATTGTCTGCAAATGTGGTAACTCTTTAGAATTATATATTCCTGTCGTGCTATTAAGTGCTAGAAAATAAGACTAACTCATAGCAGGTATTAAGACATCCTAGCAACTTGTAATATTACAATATATATACCAATCGGATTACCTCATACTCTATATAAACCTAGAGTGATCGCCCATATTAGGGCTATATTTGCTAAAGTGATTAAAGTACTAGAGAGTGCTTAAGTAAATAAGTAGCTTTTATGAATATAAAGTGGCACTTCACAGTTGAGCACTATGTATGGCATCTTACAGATTGGCATCTATGATGGTATCATTATCTACTTTGAGCACTCATTATGGCACTTACACACTATTGGCACTCATTGGTACTAACTTATATATATATGTATCACATTGGTACATCATCACTATTGGTCAACTTACATCACTTGAGGCACTTCATTAAAATATAAGAAATAACTCATTAAGTAAACACTTAAATTATGAACATACCTAGTATATCATTCATTACGGTGATTGGTCAACTTATCATACAATATAAGTTGAACATCAATAAATTCTGAAGTACAATACTATAAGACCAATCAATCATATAGGTACTCATATAATCACAAGAGTCAGTCATTCTAATGTTGAGCCATAAAGTTGAGCCATATATCACATCTGAGGTGTTACAGTGTGTATTATAAAGTATGTAATTATAAAGTGTATAAGATGTCTAAAGGATATATGAAGTGATTAAGTGATCTATATAGTTAAAATATGATGTGTATAAGTGTAAGTGTGTTGTGTGTGTGGTGTGTGTCGTATTAATGTTTTTGTGTGGTGTATGTGTGTGTGTGTGTGTGTGGTGTTTGTGATGAATTGTGATTAATATTGGAATGTGTGTTAGGAGGTTCAGATGTACGACCATTATATATAATATATATACTATATAAGCGAGGATAGAATAAGTTATAACAGAATCTCACAGGGCAGTAATTAACCTTAACATGAAATAACTTCTAATGTTAAGTATATCATAACAGTTATCTATACTCTAATATAAGGCTTAAAGGTGGAAGGTATAAACCTATTGGATGAGAATCGAAGATAATAGGTCCCTCACACAGATATGTGTACACACATAGTAAATAAGCTTTAAAGAATATGTGTTCAATGTACTGAGTGTTACATTTAAGTGCAACCATATATATTTGTTACATCTCTTCCACATATATATATTCTTAAATAACACTAAACATCGTATAAATCGGGCTAAGCTCTTAAAGGGAGGGATAATAATAGGGGGAGCGTATGACAACACATTAACTAATCGGTTGCTCCTAGTCATAACCGTGAGTTTGGTACTGCGCCTATTACTGTCAGATAGGGGCGCCAAATATAATACATAACAAGGATCAATAAAATAGTATCACACGAGTAGAATACAAAGGGCTGGCCGGAAATAATTTGGGTATTCTCAAAAATTTCACACCGAGTAGAATATCACACAAGTAGGTTTCTACGATTAAAATTAAGGGTTTGGCCAAAATTAGGTCACTACCCTGGTAAATAACAAAAGGTTTAGGCCGAAAAAAATTCAGAGTGTGGAGTACCAAAATTGACACCATGGAAGACAATATAGGGTTAAAGGCTAAAATAAAAAATTAGGGTGTGAGTAACATCAGATATAATAAATATCAGTAGTTTGCTGTACGTAGCAATACACGTTTATATGCTCACGCAACCTTCTATCTTATCAGAGATAGGATTATGTCAAAAATTAGGGTTGACCTAAAATAAATTAGGGTGAGTTTGCCTAAAAATTAGGGTTGCTCCCAAATTTAAGGGTTTAGCTATAAAAATTGCAACCCTGGATAATTACAAAAGGGTTATTCAGCTATAGAAATACACTTTGCCGGAATTCACGAAAGAGGAAGAGGTGAAGAGAGACCAGAGCAAGAGTCATATGAGTCTCAAAATAAAAAGGTCAAGCCTATAGCATAAAAATAGGTCATAAGTAGAGCAAGGTAAAAATTAGGGCTCCAAAAAGGTGCAATGTGATTCGTAGTCAAGGTCATGTCGGTCAGGTCAGTAAGGTCTGTGATCAATATATGAGTCAGTTTATCCAATAATAGCCTTCTTACTTACATTATATTCGGGTTATATTATATCAATTTTTTACATTAACATCTTCTTCAAGATGGGCATTCATTAGACACTGAAAAGCGTATTTATTATACTTTACTGATCTCTTATTGAATCTGAGACTATTCTAATTTTTTGAGTTGACTTATTTATTCGTTATTATGTTGTATAGCCCAATAATTGTTCCACACCACCAACCGTAGGCTTTTTGAATAATGTTTATAAAAATCTAATTATTTATAATTTTATAATTATTATTATTATTTATATTATTATTATTAATTAATTAAATCATTATTTAATTATTTTATTCATAGTTATACGTAAGGTGAAACCAAATCAAAGTGAACTCCAACTT
Source organism: Trachelipus rathkii (assembly GCA_015478945.1). Classification (NCBI taxonomy): domain Eukaryota; kingdom Metazoa; phylum Arthropoda; class Malacostraca; order Isopoda; family Trachelipodidae; genus Trachelipus; species Trachelipus rathkii. The sequence goes on along the minus strand of JABUQX010071700.1, from coordinate 44,255 downwards.
ATGAGGATGCGATCGTCAAAGAATTATTATTATTATTAATTATTAAATTATTTTAATTATTATTATTATTATATTATTATTAATTATTATTTATAATTATTTTATTATATTATTAATATATTATTATTATTATTTAATTATTATTATTATATTATCATTATATTATATAAATTTAGTCTTTTATATTGTTCGCTTAGTAAATTTAATTATTATTATTTATTTATTTAACGCATTATATATAAGTATATACCGAGACCATAGACCTCAAGGGAAGCTTCATAAAACTCAAACAATATATATATTATATATATATAACCTTGATCTTGGTAGCGCAAAGCTGAATGAACATTTGAAACTTAGATACTAATTATCTAAACAAAAAAAAAAAAATATAAAAAAAGTCATTATAACACTACTCACATTCCACACTCTATTATATAAGATAACTTTTACACAACTCATGAAGTAATGGATATATTGTGCAAGAGTGGATCAGGTCTTTACAAAGATGGGAAGTTTATCATTATAGGATAACCTAGAATTTAAATTGTTATTATATAGGGTTTACTATATATTATCCATTATCAGCTAACATATATACCGTGTGTCGCTGATATATATACACAAATTGTTAATATATAAGCTCAATAATAAGAGTTGATGATTAACAAGATTGTAAGAATCAAGTATAAATACTAATATATATATTTAATATATATATTACTATATATATATATATATATATATATATTAATATATATATATATAATATAGTATATATATAATATTATATATATATATATATTAAGTATATATATATTAATATTATATTATTATATATATAAATATATATATATAATAATAATAATATATATAATTATATATATATAATATATATATTAATATATATATAATATATATATAATATATATATATATATATATAATTAATATTATATATATATATTATATATATTATAATATATTAATAATATATATATATATATATATAATATATATTATATATTAAATAATATTATATTATATTATATATATATATTATATTTATATAATATTATAATTATATAATATATATATATATAATATACTAATATAGTATATAATATATTTATAAATTATATATTAATATTAATATAATATTAATATATATATATATTATATTATATAATATAATAATTAATATATATTAAATTATTAATTGACATATATATATAATATATATAATATATATATATACTATTAATTTATTATATATTATATTATATAATATATATATTATTATATATATTATATATATATATTAATATATTAAATATATAATATATATATATTAAATTATATAATAATATATATATAATAGTATATACTATATACATTTTAATTTATATATATATCATTATTAATAATTAATTAATATATATATATATATATATATATATATATATATCAATATATACTATATAATATTATTATATATATATATATATAAATTAATATTATTATAATATATTATTATATATATATAATATATAGTATATAATATTAATAATATACATGTATATATTATATATATATAATATATATATATATACATTACATAATATATATTATATATATATTATATATTTTATATATAGGTTATATATACTATATTATAATATATATTATATATTATTAATTATATATATATTATTATATATAATATTTATATATAATTATTAATATTATATGTATAATATATATATATAATATAATATATATATAATATAATAATATATATATTATATATATATTAATATATATATAGTATAATAAATTATTAATTATATATTAATATTATATATATATATATATTAATTTATATTATATATATATATATCCTATATATATAAATTCATATAATATATACTATATATATAGTAATATTAATATAATAATTAATTATCATCATTAATATAATAACTATTATTAATATTAATATAATATATATATATAATTTTCGGAGTCTCTAACAACAGTACCTAGAGTAATAATAACTGACCAAATAAGTATAAAAAAAGAAATTAAAGTAAAAGTTCTTAGTTCGTATATCTCTAATATACAGCTTAAGTAAGATGAAGTGTAACGGTAGTACAACGAACTGGTGCCCATCAAAACTGCATGATATATATACTATATTAATATATATTAATATTATATATATATATATATATAATAACATATATTAATTATATATTATATATTATAATTAATTAAATTTTATAATATATTAATATATATATATATATCTTAATATTATAATATATATATATATAGCTATATATAATATAATATATATTAATATTAATATATATATATAATATTTAATATATATATATATATATATATATATATATATATTATTATATATAATTTATATATTATATTAATATAATTAATATATATATATATAATATTAATATATATATATATTATATATATAATATTAATTAATATATAATATAATATATATATATATAATATATTATAATATATATATATATATTATATATTTTAATATAATGTAATATATATATATATATATATATATATATATATATTAGCGTGTTAGTGTGTGTGTGTGTAGTTGATGTGGTTTGTGTGTGTGTGTGTATGTGTGATGTGTGTGTGTGTGTGTGTGTTTAGTGTAGTGTAGTCGACATGAGTGGTGTTTTGGAGAGTTTACCTACTTCTTTCTATTGTTCGAGAGTCTATCTAAGGTCTTATTGAAGGCTTCAAACTTATGACTATTCGCCTATTTTATTATAGTTGTGTAAGAACCTAAAATAGACAGCACAAACTAAATGTGTTATTAGCTTTGGCTCTTGGAGGGTCACCCTCTTTCACCTAACTACAGAGGGCTAATATTTACGCTTCGTACTACCGAGTCTAGGTGAACCAACAGCACAAGTATTTATATGCTATATATACCCTTTTTATATGTGGTTTATTTATATCTTATAGATATAGGGTTGTTAAAAACAGCTAGTAATGGATTTTTAGGTTAAATTTTATTTAGCATGTATTCTTTAAAAATTAATATAAAAAACAGTCAGCTTGAGACACTATATAATTTAAATTCAGATTTTTTAACATTTATTACTATATTATTACTATGAGATAGCTTTATTACGGTCAATTTATTATAATTTTAGTACACTAAATTTTTTTATCACTTAATTTAAGTCGTAAATGAGGAGAGACTTTCTCACCTTTTCACATCATGGGTATAATGTCTAGACACTAGGATAGTTTATGTTCCTGCTGTTTACGGTAGATGAAGTGACTGCTGCGACTCGAGCTAAATCCTTCACCCGATGAGGGAACTATTTTAGTAGAAGTAGGGAAATTTATTCATAACTCACTAATTTAGATGAGAGAATCCAATCTATGATAAGATACGAAGATAGGATTATAAAGCATAGGCTTCATAACGATATAACAATCGATAAATAGATTATCTTTGTCGTCGATATTACCATATTATACTGACAAGTATATATATTTGTAGCATTATCAAATCCATTTACGTTGAATGAATATAGCTTGGATAAGAGTTAGATATAATGTATGACTTCCGATACTCTTTACGCGAATGGTGATAGCTTTACGAGGAAAGAACATGAAACCAGCTTGGAAGTACTTGGAGCACCGTAATAGACTGTAAGGTAAAATAAAGCTATACTCGAGCGGAGTATTAATATGAGGAGTAGTAGTCAGAGGTCGAATAAATCTAGTAGCTCATGTATGAGACATATAATTTTCCTCATGATAAGTTCGTTTGTAAACTCAAATATATCTGTTATTATTTTAGGTGTCATTGAAGATAGTTCAGGACAAAGTAGGTGAATTATTATATGGTCACTGCTTAAAGGAACAGATGATCAGGAGAGTCATTACAGGTAAATGAAACGAAGACTGAGCATGATGAATGGTAGAGGAGTAAGATAATCCATTATTTGGTCAGCGATCAATGAATATATCTTTTTGTAATTTGGCCATTTGGTCCCTTTGATAAGTGGTAGCAATGGCACTTGTTCTAAATAAGTTTCTAGTGAACATTCTCAAATACTATATATAATTTGATAGTTACAATATGAAAAATTCTCTCACTCTTCACTGTGTTCCACTATTTTTGAGGTTATCAATAGAGAGGAATTTTCAAATCTTTGATTATCACATTGGCTAATATGAAGAGCTATAGGCGACCAGATTTATATGATGTCTTATATAATTCAACTAAATTTAATTCCTTCTGTTCTCATATAGATGTTCTTTTAGCGATGAAGGTGAGATGGATATTACTGTGAAAGACTGGTGCTGATAATGTATATAATAATAAATGGTAAAAGAGATTGAAAGATGGACTATGAATGGATCTATCTACCCTATAATATCGAATATCGATACTAGCATAACTTATGATTTCAATAATCTCTGTGATCAGTAGTAGATGATCTCATGGGACAACAATTAAAGGTGGTTTAGCGTTGTCGTTGCAAAATTTTTTTAGAGGAATAAAGTTGGTAATTTAGGTTAGACAAGTAAGCGGACTAAAAATTATCTGGTTAAATATTCAACGATCCATTAATAGACCTAAGAGAATATACTATAGTCTTTTGATAAGGTATATACGATAGAAAAGTTCCTTTAACTCAAGATTGAAAATCTGATGGTAATAAATTTATGGCTATTGAAATCTCTTCAATAACGTAATAAAGTTTTTATGAGAAAATAATGAATCGCATATGAAGACTGAAGAAGTATTAAATTCAAACATCCATACATATGAGAAAATGGATATTATATTGTAGATGGTGTAATAAGAAGAAGACACAGAGGTAATTAAAAATAGGATGGTCAGATTTTTATCTGTTGAATTGAAAGATAGAGCGATAGCAGATAAATCGTATAAAGTTAACTTATAACTGTTTTAACTACTAGAGGAATAGTACTTTTTATTGAACTCTATTTTGTAAGTTTTATTTGTGGCCTCTCGCGTTTGTCCCTAATATTATCTCAAAACACTTACACGTTTTTTTTGGATATTTTAAAAATAAAAAATTTGATATAATTTTATTTCTTAGTTCTGTAGGCGAATGTAGGTAATTAATTATGAAAATTTTCTAAGGGAGTCTGTTGTAATCGAGATAGATAGTAGTAGCTCACAATTGTTATATTTATTAGACCATATTTCTTTATATATATGTGTTTATTGTGGATTTTACTTGGCAAATAAATATTATTTACACAATATATTTATTATTTAGGAAACTTTATTAAAAAATTATTTCTTTTATGAAGATAATATTGGAGTTTAATTATATATTTGATGTATAAATTATTAAGCTTAACAAATTTTATACAATACTGTAGTATTATAAAAATATGTATTAGAAAGCAATTTTGAATAGTTATCTACTTTCCGGCTTTGTAATAATTATGTTTATATATAAATTCAATAGTTTTTATTTACCATATATAAAATCTTCAGATAAATATATGTTTAGACATATATAATATATCATATTATTTCTTTTTTAATATCTCCTCAGAAAACTGGTCGAATAATTTTGAGTGAATTATTTTTTATTTTTGTATGTAGTAACTAATAATTTTTAAGGTCGTAAATGAGCTTCACTTATTTAATGGAGAATATTATATTAGGTACTCAGTAATTTTATATATTTAAGTTATTTTATTAATTCGATACTTATTGTCGCAATAATTATATGGCTTGAGTTATAACTATTCAAAATGCACGGCATTCATGTATATTTATTCACATCAGATATTTTGGCCTGCAACTTAATTACGCAAATATTGCGAAACACTTTTTTTGTCGACATATTAAAAGCAAATAATTCCATCATCCAATTTGGGAAATTCACATCCTGAATTTACGTTGCTAGTTCAAAGCTTATAGGTGAACCCCTATGGTTTTATTAACTTCTGTTGACTAGGTAGCGTATATTGATTTAAATTATTATTTAAAACCACAGAGACTAACATAGACTATCAGTTTTGAAGCTATTAGATGAAGTTAAATTTTATTAATGAAGGATACACTTTAAAATTTTAATATTTCTTTGAATTTTACTGCTATTTCTGTAATAGGTTATTAAATATATTTATGCATATTACTTAGGTTGATGGTTTATTTATGAGGTTTAAACTTTATTTATGGAAAATATGCCTGCCACTTAATTATAGTATTTTCAAATAAGATAATTTCAAATTACCAAAAATTGGGCGATTTTCCAACGAGCTAAAAGAAAGATAATATACTTCACGGCAATTAAGGGTATTTAGTTCATATACAGTATAAATATATATATATATATATATATATATATATATATATATATATATATATATATATATATATATATATATATATATATATATATATATATATATATATATATATATATATAGTGGGCATAGGATACAACCATCAAATTCGAGCTGAGAGCGTGAGTAAATGTTTGAAAAGACTCATTTTTGCTTTACCAAGGTGAATGAAGAACACGCTCGAGAAGTTACGTACAAGTTTTATAGTTTAAAGTAAAGTGTTGTTAGAAGTGATATTAACCGAGATTGAATTCACAGTTATTATTGGAAAGGTTGTTCATCTGATTCGTATTAAGGTTGTGTAAACTGCAATTAAAATCGTTAATTCCCCTGGCTGTGGAG
>JABUQX010071700.1:25000-30000 GCA_015478945.1 Trachelipus rathkii | reverse complement strand
TTAGATAATACTGCATTAGCTGTTGCTGATATGTTGGAAAAGTGGGGATACATTGAGTTTTGTATGTCCTGTTAGCTACTTTACCTTTGATAAGTGGGGAATTTTGTGAATGTTAGCAGATTATTCATACGTGAGGTATGTTAGTTTTGTTGTTGTACATTATATTCTTAGTTCAGGTTATGATATTTTAGCTTTATTGATGTGAAAACTTTGTTACCTTAACATATATTCGTAGGTCTGTATGATAAATAGGTAAGGTTATGATAAATGTTTGTTAAATATTACTATGTTAAGTTAAAAATACCAATGATATGTTACAGATACGTTTGAAAAAGTGTGAACAGGTTACGTTCTGTATGCAATGTTAGTTACTTTAGTGCTGTTAAGTACGGAAACTTTGTTAATGTTGACTGTTTATTCGAGCGTGAGGTATGTTAGGTTTGTCGTTGTACGTTATATTCTTAGTTCAGGTTATGATATGTTAGCTTTATTGATGCTAAAACTTTGTTACGTTAGCGTATATTCGTTGGTCAGTGTATAAAGAACTTATTTTTATGTTATGTTTATCCAAAATGATACTCGACATATGACTTGAATCGATAGATCAATAGATCATGGAAGGGTGGGTGGGGTGGGGAGTAGAGGGACGGATGGTTTGAATTACTGATTTATTGATTTACAGCTTTAAAATCAGTAAACTATTACACTTTACTATGATATTTTATTCAAAGAACTTGTTTTTATGTTGTGTTTAGATAAAACTTTGTTATTTTTTATGTTATGTTTGGGTAAAACTTTGTTATGTTTGCAATTATTCGCTGTGATTATGATATTTAGGTGTGGTTATGATGATTTTTTGTTAAATTACTATGTTTAATGTAAAAAACTGTTATGTTAGGGTTATATTCGCTGTCAGTATGATACTTAGACAGGGTTATGCTAAATTTTTGTTAAATATTAACATGTTAATGTAAAATTAACATTGATATGTTAGAGATATGCTTGAAAAAGTGTGAATAGGTTACTCTTTGTACGCTGTGATAGGTACTTTACTGTTGTTAAGTATGGAACTTTGTTAATGTTAGTAGTTTATTCGCGCGTAAGGTGTGTTAGGTTTGTCGTTGTACATTATATTCTTAGTTCTGGTAATGCTATGTTAGCTTTATTAATGTGAAAACAATGTTACGTTAGCATATATTCGTTGGTTAGTGTATAAAGAACTTATTTTTGTGTTATGTTTATCCGAAATGATACTCGAAATGTGACCTGAATCAATAGAACACAGGATCATGGGAAGGGTGGGTGGGAGGGGAGGGGAGGGGACGGATGGTTTGATTTACTGATTTACTGCTTTAGGATCGGTAAACTATTACACTTTACTACGATATTTTATTCAAAGAACTTAATTTTATGTCATGTCTGGATAAAACTTTGTTATGTTTGCTATTATTTGTTGGGGAATATGATATTAGATAAAGGGTATAAATTTTACTTAAATGTTTAATGTAAAAAACTTTGTTACTTTAGTATATATTCGTTAGTATATATACATTGTCCCAGTAATTTTTAACAATAAATTTATCACATCCTTGTCTCGTTAGCATATATTCGTATGATAATTAGACAAGGATTTGATAAATTTTTTGTTAAATATTACTGGGTCAATGTAAAATTAACGTTAATATGTTAGAGATATGCTTGAAAAGCATATATTCGTTTGGCATGCAATTAGTTACTTTACTGGTGTTATGTGTGGAACTTTGTGTTAACAGTTTATTCATGCGTAAGTTGTGTTAGGTTTGTCGTTGTACATTATTTTCTTAGTTCGGATTATGCTATGTTAGCTTTATTGATATGAAAACTTTATTACGCATTAGCATATATTCGTTGATCAGTATGATAATTAAGCCCGTGTTATGATAAATTTTTGTTAAATATTACCATGTTAATGTAAAATTAACATTGTTATGTTAGAGATATGCTTGAGAAAGTGTGAATAGGTTACGTTTTTGTATGTTATGTTAGTTACTTTTACTGTTGTTAACAGTTTATTCATGTTTAAGGTGAAAGTTAGGTTTGATCGTTGTGGATTATATTCTAATTCAGATGATGCTATGTAAGCTTTATTAAGATTTACTGATTTATCGATTTACTGTTTTAGGTGTGTAAATGCAAATTTTTTAAGTTATAAACATAAAAAGAATAAAAAATTTTTGCAAAAAAAAATATATTTTTTTAAACAAAATAAAATAAAAATAAATAATAAAAGTTTTTTTAAAAATATATATATTTAAATAAACAAAAATTAAAAAGAATAAAAATTTGAAAAAATAAATTTAAATTTAAATAAATAAATAAATAAATAAAAATTACAAAGATTAGGTTTTACTAATGTAAATAAACTTTGTTATGTTAGAATTTATTCGTAATTCAATTTGTTAATTAGGTTATGATATAATAAATATCACTATGTTAATATTAAATTAACAGTGGTATGTCGTAGTTGTGATAGAACATGTGAGATTGGTAAGTTTGGCAGCTGCGTATCTGACTGAGATAATTTGACAACCCTGTATAGATTAGTATTTATTCATTGATTAGTATGATAGATAGGTTATGTCATGATAAATTTTGTTAGGGTTTCTTAAAAAATTACTATGCTAATGTTATAAAACATAAAGACATTAGCAAAAACAAAATGTTTTTAATAAATTTGTTATGTTGACTCCTGTGACAAACAAGAATCAAATGTATAGCTTAATGTTTCGAAAACGAACCAAGCAAGAATCATAGGTATTGCGTAATGTTTCGAAAAGTAGGAGGAGTTTGAACAATTTCTCGAGTTGTATCTGATAACTCTAGTGAAACAGGAACCAAATCAACTTCGTATCTGTTCGTTCTGTATGCATTGTTAGTTACTTTACTGTTGTTAAGTATGAAACTTTGTTAATGTTAGCCGTTTATTCGAGCGTAAGGTATGTTAGGTTTTGTCATTGTACGTTATATTCTTAGTTCAGGATATGATATGTTAGCTTTATTGATGTGAAAACTTTGTTACGTTAGCATATATTCGTTGGCTAGTATGATAATTAGGGTAAGTTATGGTAACTTATTGTTAAATGTTACTATGTTAATGTATAAATAACAGTGATATGTTTGAAAAAAAGTGTGAATAGGATACGTTCTGTATGCGATGTTAGTTACTTTACTGTTGTTAAGTATGAAACTTTGTTAATGTTAACTGTTTATTCGTATTTAAGATGTGTTAGGTTTGAAGGTGTACATTATATTCTTAGTTCAGGTTATATGTTAGCTTTATTGATGTGAAAACTTTGTTACGTTAGCATATATTCGTTGGTCAGTATGATAATTAGGTTAGGTTATGATAAATTTTTGTTAAATGTTGCTATGTTAATGTAAAATAAAAGTGATATGTTAGAGATATGTTTGAAAAAAAGCGTGAATAGGGTACGGTCTGTATGCAACGTCAGTTACTTTCCTGCTGTTAAGTATGGTACTTTGTTAATGTTGACTGTTTATTCGTGTTTAAGGTATGTTAGGTTTGATGTTATACATTATATTCTTACATCAGGTTATGTTATGTTAGCTTTATTGATGTGAAAACTTTGTTATGTCAACATATATTCGAGGGTTAGTATAAAGAACATATTTTTATGCTATGTTTATCCAAAATGATACTCGAAATATGACTTGAATCAATAGATCTATAGATCAATAGATCAATAGATCAATACCTCAATAGATCAGGGTTGGGACGGGGAGGGGGAGGGAATGGCTTGATTTACTGATTCACTGATTTACTGCTTTAGTGTATGTAAAAATGTAAATTTTTTACGTTATAAACATAAAAAAGAATAAAATTTTTTAGTAAAAACAAAAAGTTTTAAAGAAATAAAATTAAAAATAAATAAGTTTTTTTTAAAAACAAAAAGTTTTAAAGAAATAAAATTAAAAATAAATAAAATTTTTTTAAAAACAAAAAGTTTTAAAGAAATGAAATTAAAAATAAATAAAAGTTTTTAAAAACAAAAAGTTTTAAAGAAATGAAATTAAAAATAAATAAAAGTTTTTTTTTAAAAAACAAAAAGTTTTAAAGAAATGAAATTAAAAATAAATAAAATAAATAAATAAATAAACAAACACAGCGCGGTACTGATTTGTTAAATGAATATTTACCGCATCAGCTTCGTACCTATTCGTTCTGTATGCATTGTTAGTTACTTTACTGTTGTTAAGTATGGATCTTTGTTAATGCTAGCTATTTATTCGTGCTTAAGATATGTTAGGCTTTGTCGTTGTACATTATATTCTGAGTTCAGGTTATATGTTAACTTTATTGATGTGAAAACTTTGTTACGTTAGCATATATTCGTTGATCAGTATGATGCTTAGGTAAGGTAATGATAAATTTTTGTTAAATGTTACGCTGTTAATGTAAAAATAACAGTGATATGTTAGAGATATGTTTGAAAAAGTGTGAATAGGGTACGTTTTGTTGCGATGTTAGTTACTTTACTGTTGTTAAGTATGGAACTTTGTTAATGTTAGCTGTTTATTCGAGCGTAAGGTATGTTAGGTTTTGTCGTTGTATATTATATTCTGAGTTCGGGTTATGATATGTTAGCTTTATTGATGTGAAGACTTTGTTACGTTAGCATATATTCGTTGGTCAGTGTGATAATTAGGTTAGGTTGTGATATATTTTTGTTAAATGTTACTATGTTAATGTAAAAATAATAATGATATGATAGAGATATGTTTGAAAAAAGTGTGAGTAGGTCACTTTACTGTTGTTAAGTATGGAACTTTGTTAATGTTAGTAGTTTATTCGTGTTTAAGGTATGTTAGGTTTTGTCGTTGTACATTATATTCTTAGTTCAGGCTTTGAAATGTTAGCTTTATTGATGTGAAAACTTTGTTACGTTAACATATATTCGAAGGTTAGTATAAAAAGAACTTATTTTTATGCTATGTTTATC
>JABUQX010071700.1:5000-17500 GCA_015478945.1 Trachelipus rathkii | reverse complement strand
TAAAATCAGTAAACTATTACGCTTTGCTGTGATATTTTATTCAAAGGACTTATTTTTATGTTATGCCAGGGTAAAATTTTGTTAATTTTATGTTGTGTTTGGTTAAAAATTTGTTATGTTTGTAATTATTCGTCGGGGATTATGATATTTAGAAGAGGTTATGATAAATGTTTGTTAAATATTACAAAGTTGATGTAAAAATTTGTTACGTTAACATTATATTCGTTGTCAGTATAATGATTAGACAGGGTTATGTTAAATTTTTTGTTAAATTTTATAATGTTAATGTAAAATTAACATTGGGGCGTTAGAGTTATGCATGAAAAATAGCGAATAGGATACGTTTTGGACGCTGTGTTAGATGCTTTACTGTTGTTAAGTATGGAACTTTGTTAATTTAGAAGTAGTTATATTCGAGCGTAAGGTTTGTTAGGTTTGTCGTTGTACATTATATTCTTAGTTCAGGTAATGCTATGTTAGCTTTATTAACAGGAAAAGATTGTTACGTTAGCATATATACGATGGCTAGTATATAAAGAACATTTTTTGCGCTATGTTTATCCGAAATGATACTCGAAATGTAACCTAAATCAATAGATCAATAGATCAAAAGATCATGATGATGTGAGGGTCTGCAGAACGGTTGTTTGATTTACTTTTACTGTTTTACTGCTGTATAAAAATCAGTTAAACTATTACACTTATATACTATGATATTTTATTCAAAGAAACATGAGGTATGTCAGGTTTCCCTTTGTACATTATATTCTTAGTTCAGGTTATGATATGTTAGCTTTATTGATGTGAAAATTTTGTTACCTTAGCATATATTCGTTGGTCTGTGTGATAATAAGGTAAGGTTATGATAAAGGTTTGTTAAATATTACTATGTTAAGGTAAAAATACCTATGATATGTTAAAGATACGTTTGAAAAGGTGTGAACAGATTTACGGTTCTGTATGCGATGTAGTTACATTACTGTTTTAAAGTATTGGAACTTTTTAATGTTGGACTGGTATTCGAGCGTAAGGTATGTCAGTTTGTTGTTGATACATATATTCTTGTTCAAGCTTATAGTGACCTTATTGATTGATAAAACTTTGTTGCGTTAGCATATATTCATAGGTCAGTATATAAAGAGAACTGATTTTTAGTTTATGTTTATCCAAAAATGATAATCGAAATGTGACTTGAATAATTAGATAAATAGATCATGGGTGGGGTGTGGAGGGACGCAGGGAGGGTGGTTTGATTTACTGATTTAGCGGCTTTAAAATCAGTAAATATTACACTTTAATATTGATATTTTATCAAAGAGCTTATTTTTATGTTTGGATAAAAACTTTGTTATTTTTATGTTAATTGGATAAAACTCTGTTATGTTTGCAATTATTCACGGGATTATGATATTTAGGTTAGGTTATGATAATTTCTGTTAAAATTACATAGTAATGTAAAAAACTTTGTTACGTTAGGCATATATTCGTTGTGGTATGATAGATTAAACAGGCTTATGCTAGATTTTTGTTAATATACCATGTTATGTAAAATTAACATTGCTGTGTTAGAGATTGCTTGAGAAAGTGTGAATATGTTACGTTTTGTACGCTGTGCTAGTAACTTTACTGTTGTTAAGAATTGGAACTTTGTATGTTAGTAGTTTATCGTGCGTAAGGTGTTTAGTTTGTTCATGTACATTATATTCTTAGTTCAAGTAATTGCTATGTTAACTTTATTAATGTGAAAACATTGTAACGTTAGCGTATATAACGAGGTTAGTATATAAAGAACTATTTTTGTGCTATGTTTATACGAAATGATACTTTAAATGATGACCTGAATTCAATAGATCAATACAAGAGACAGGACGGCGGTTAAGGGAGCTATAGCAGACGCGATGGTTTGATTTTACTGCTTGTTAAAATCAGTGAACTATACACTTACTATATATTTTATTCAAAATACCTTTATTTGTATGTTAGTTTGGAAAAAACTTGTTATTTATATGTATGTTTGGAGAAAACTTTGTATGTTTGCAATTATTCATTGAGGTTTGTGATAGTTTAGGGTAAGGCTATGATGAATTTTTGTTAAATATAACGAAGTTGAGTGAAAACTTTGTACGTTAGCATATATTCGTTTCAGAGTATGATAATTAGACAGGTTATGCTACATTTTTGTTAAATATTACCATGTTAATGTAAAATTAACATTGATATGTTTGAGATAAGCTTGAAAAAGTGTGAATAGTTACGTTTTGTACGCTGTGTTAGGTATTTTACTGTTGTTAAGTATTGGAATTTTGGTAGTAGTAGTAGTAGTTTATTGCGTAGTAGTTTATTCGTCTAAGGTTGTGTAGGTTTGTACATTATAATGTTAACATTATATTCTTAGTTCAGTATATGATAGCTTTATTAAAGTGAAAACATTGTTATGTTTTAGCTGTATATACGATGGTAGTATTAAAGAACTTATTTTGCCGAGTGTTTATCCGAAAATGATACTCGAAATGTAGCCTGATCAATTAGATTCAAATAGATCAAAGGGCATTGGATGGAGAGTAGGGAGGGTGGAGACGGGGTTTTATGTACCGATTACTATTTACCGCTTTAAAATCAGTAAACTATTACACTTTACTATGATATTTTATTCAAAGAGCTTATTTTTATGTTATATTTGGATAAAACTTTGTTATGTTTGCAATTATTTGTTGGGAGTTATGATAGTTAGGTATGGTTATGGTAAATTTCTTGTTAAATATTACTATGTTAATGTAAAAAACCATGTTACGTTAGCATATATGCGTGGGTTTGTATATAATTAAGACAAGTTATGATAATTTTTTTGTTAAATATTACCATGTTAATGTAAAAATTAACCTTGATATGTTAGAGATATGCCTGAGAAAGTGTGAATATGTTACGTTTTTGTGTGCTATGTTAGTTACTTTACTGTTGTTAAGTGTGGAACTTTGTTAATGTTAACTGTTTATTCGTACAAAATGTGTGTTAGATTTGTCGTTGTACATCATATTCTTAGCTCAGGTGATGTTATGTTAGCTTTATTAATGTGAAAACTTTGTTACGTTAGCATATATTCATTGATTAGTGTATAAAGAACTTGTATTTATGCTATGTTTATCCATAATGACACTCGAAATGTAACATGAAACAATAGATCAATAGATCAATAGATCAATAGATCATAGGAGGGAAGGAGGGGAGGAGAGGGTGGTTTGATTTACTGATTTACTGATTTAAACATAAAAAAGAATAAAATTTTTAGTAAAAACAAAAAGTTTTAAAGAAATAAAATTAAAAATTAAAAGTTTTTTTAAAAAACAAAAAGTTTTAAAGAAATAAAATTAAAAATAAATAAAAGTATTTTAAAAACAAAAGGTTTTAAAGAAATAAAATTAAAAATAAATAAAAGTTTTAAAAAAAAAAAGTTTTAAGGAAATGAAATTAAAAATAAATAAAAGTTTTTTAAAAACAAAAAGTTTTAAAGAAATGAAATTAAAAATAAATAAAATAAATAAATAAATAAACAAACACAGCGCGATACTGATTTGTTAAATGAATATTTACCACATCAGCTTCGTACATGCTCGCTCTGTATGCATTGTTAGTTACTTTACTGTTGTTAAGTATGGAACTTTGTTATTGTTAGCAGTTTATTCGAGCGTAAGGTATGTTAGGTTTTGTCATTGTGCGTTATATTCTTAGTTCAGGCTATGATATGTTAGCTTTATTGATGTGAAAACTTTGTTACGTCAGCATATATTCGTTGGCCAGTATGATAATTAGGTCCTAGGTTATGGTTCAAAATACTTGTCACACACAGTATTTAACTATGCTATATTTAAAACAAATAACAGTGAAATTTAGAGAGAAGTTTGAACACAAACAAACAGTATTCCATATACAAATGAACAACCAAGGAGACAATAACACCAACCCTGTCTTACTCCGCTATTAAGCCTAAACCATGTGCAAATCTCAGGGTAACGTTCTTAAGACTGCACCATGATAGTACTTTAACTGTCTTAGCGTATTAAGTATAGAAATTTGTTAATGCTTAACCCATTCATGTAGATCTGAGTTGGCGGTGATACATTATATTCTAGTTCAGGTTAATGTGTCCAGTGTTAGCTTTTCTGATGTGAAAACTTTGTTACCTGTTAGCAATATTCGTTGCATCACAGATCGTTCAATGAGGTTAATATATCTATAACTATAATTTTTGTATATCACATTGTTACTCATGATATGTTAATGTTAAAAATAACAGTGATTGTTAGAGATATGTTTAAAAAAAGTTGTGAATAATGTACGGTCCCGTATGCAACGTTTACTTACTTTCCTGATCGCTAAAGCTAGCTAACTATCTGTTAAATGCGTTCGAGGTGTTTTATTCGTTTTTAAGGTATGTTAGGTTAAGTTTATACATTATATTCTTACACATGTTATGTTATATTGTTAATTCGCTTTACTAACTACATGTGCTCTCTAGAACAAAACTTTGTTCATTCGTCAAACATATATTCGAGGGTTAGTATAAAAAGAACATATTTTTATGCTACGTTATGCCGAAAATGGATACTCGAAATATTCGACTTAATTCAAACTTCAGACCAATAAGATTACTCAAATACCTACAAGCTAGCTGTTTGCAAATACAGGTTGGATGGAGCTTAGGTAGAGAAAGGCGGGGACTAAGTATAGAGACGAGTGAGCTTTGATTCTGATTTACTGCTTTAGTATGTAGAAATGTATAATCATATCTTTTTACCAATCTATCACCTACATCAAAAATAATAATCATCAATTATCAATTAAAGATACATATCAAGTATTTTATATATAAATTAAAAATATGAATTTTTATTCACCAACAAAAATTAAAAACACAAACCAAACTCAAAAACAAAGCTTTTAAAAGAAAAATCACAATACAATTTAAAAATGTTACTAATATACGACCGATGTATTCTAGAAACACTATCACACAAAGTCAGCTCTATCGCAAACGACTATAATATAACAATATCAACAAATAATAAATAAAAGTTTTTTAAAAACAAAAAGTTTTAAAGAAATAACGTTGGATTAAAAACAAGCAAATAAAAGTTTTTTTTTAAACAAATAGTCCTTTTACAAGCAAAACGAGAAAACTATTCACCAAAAATATAAACTTTAAATATCTACCTTATAAATTATATATTTATATACAAATAAACAAGTCAAGATTGATAATTAGCCTTGCAATTTGGCAAAGTGATCTGTATAGAATAAACCCAATAAGGGTCCAAATGAAAGTTCTTGCTGTTGTTTAAGCAATGAACTTTTTATGGTGTTAGCAATCTTATTCGAGAGCGTATCCGCTCTAAGGATCTCTATTTAGGTATTTATCACCTTGAAACGATTGTCATTATTCGTAGTTCAGGTTATGATATTGTTCTTTTATATCTCTCTGATCGCGTATAAGAAAAAACCTTTTGTTACGTTATACACAAACAAATTATTCAAATATGAATCAAGATCAGTATGACAGTTAGACAGGTCTACCTATCTGCGACTAACATCTTTCTTATTAAATCATATTACTATTGCTACACAAATATATCCATGATATAGTTAAAGAAATAACGATACTATTACGCGGTAGTTACAAGTTATCTGCTTTACGCCACTCTATATGCGATTACTATGTTACACACTTACTGTTTAGATTAAACCACTGCGAACTTTGTAAAATGACTCTAGCAGCGCTTACTTAAATTATACTCACACGCGTGCTGCTTTGTCGATTGTCTCCACTAATCACTTAGATTCAAAGATATTAGTCATCTAAATCCCATTCGTTAACATTATTGAATGTGCAACCACACATTTCGTATAACCCACAGCCACGCAATTTCAAGCATATAATCCAGCCCTGCTCTTCCCATTACAGTTAATGTATATGATGTGCAAATTATATGTGTTATGATTAATTTTGTAAAATGTTACTCAAGGATAGGTTTAATATTACACTCTACATATGCACGCGAAACTGCTACATAGCTACTAACTGTCTATCTTGAAGTAATACGTGAAATATCAGTACTACCAAGGTTACGTTTAGCCAATATCGCAATGTTCTCATTACATTTCTAACTTTGTTATGTATGCGTAGAACGCGAGTTGAATATTTCACCACACGTTATTTACTATCCATGGCATAAAGGTATGTTAAGGTTTTAGCATTGTACATTAATATCTCTATCAGTCGTCCGTGCATCTATGTTGCTTATACTTGTAAGGACCATACTCATGTGTTACTAGCAGAGGCACTCCATATCCCTATTCTAGTTTATGATCAGTTAGTCTATCTTGATAAACATACAACTAAGTTATCTTCGACTTACAACATTTATTGTAATAAATACTGAGCATATCATTAATGTATAACCTACATGAGTAATATTTCTCATGATCTGCTTACAGTAAAACAACAAAGTGTGAGTAGTTACGTTCTGAAGTACTAAAGCTCTTAGTTTATCTTTTTACCTATTTTGTCAAACATGAAAACTTGATTAAATGCATCCTTAGCATGATTCAATTCCTGTGTGCTCTTAATGACGTGCATGCGAGTTGTCTATCTTTTCGTTTTAATACATTAATCATTAACATCATTCTGAGCTTCCACGATTTTTAACATTTATAAACCGCCATTTACACTACACGCTTATTCAATTGAAACCGTGAGCGCAAACAACTGTTAATCGTATTCCTGTCAAATTGCAATTCTTTTCTCTTTAACCTTGAGCACATCCATCATACTGTCCTTTGCACACTAGGAGCGAATTTGCTTCCTTCATGCCCCCAGATTTGTTCAGTTATCAACTGGGTTCAGCTCACATGTAAATCAACAATATTAATTCTTATTTTTCACTATGTCATGGATTATCCTAGCACTACAATGAACACATCTCACAATTAATTCACGACCTGTAATCAATAGTATCAGATTGACGTCACTAACTTATCACATCTAACGATTAATATAAAATCTCAACAGAACACGCCCTACTCCTTTGCGTTTTGAATGAGCAGCGCGTACGGCTCGATCCATGCCTTAGCTCTTGCGCGCAACTTTACACTAGATTTCACTGCTATAGTGATTACGAGTTATAGTAAGACATCAACAATCTATTTTATAAAACATAAAAACACATAAAAAATGATATAATATATTCTCTCTTATATTATTTTTTCCTAAATTATAATATCCTATTCTTAAACTTTATTAATTTTGTTCATACATTTCTCAAATTTCATCTATTATCTTGTTTCAACTATTTAATATATATTTTATTTATTTATTATCACATACTACTAATAAATTCAATCAATACAACTTTTTAAATCTTACTTACTTATATCCTAATTCTACCTACACCCAACGTTATGTATACTATGGATTACTCTATTTTAATTATTTATTTATTTAAAGTTTAAATAAATATCTGATTTACGAATTATCTTACACCAACACTCATCCACTCACTGATCGACACAGATCTATCACAGATCACATCTTAACCTACCATTTCTCATATACTAATTCTAGCGGCCACCGTACGAGCACGCCTACTATAACTCAATAACTTCAGCAGTCTGCACCGGTATCTATACTCTATTACGCTAGCTCTAACCACTCTGCTGACAACGACAATTTCCAAACACATTCACTCCGGTCTCTTCTCTTACCCCTACCACTGAACTCTAAACCCTATCTATCAGCTCTATCTTCATCCCAACGATCCGCAACTACCAACATCATTCAGATTATCCAAAAAAAAACTTCGAACCTCTCTTCTCTACTTCCTACATCGTTGTCACCCTCTATCGTTACTGAATTCCCATGGACGGTACACCCACCTAGCCACAACATACCTGCCGTTGTTCCAACACTATAAGAATCACCCACTTAACGACCATTATGAAATATACCTAGAACCTACACACTAATATCTATATCTCTACCGTATCTTAGGGTGTTACCACAGCTCACATCATCAATAAAACCGATTTGACAATAAACTACACCAATTATCTTGCGTTCACCTCTTCCTTACACTTACAAATTACTATCATACATGTACAACACCTCACACAATTTCGACCACCCGACACCCTATCGCACACTTCAATCACCTAGTGCGCTAATACTTCTTTCAACTCCTAACTTCTCTTCACTCAGACTCCTAGTCACCACGACGAGACAAATCACTCACTTCAATACTCTTGCCACTTTCTAATAACCATCATCACTCTACCTCTCTACCTCTTCCCTCCCTTCCTCCTCAAGCACACAATTCTATTGTCCTGTCCACTACTAACCTATTTTCAATCCCGAGGAACCCCACTTATCTGTAGGTTCATACAGATGTGCGCCGGTCCATAAAAATCAAGCCATAATGCACTGACACGGCGATTATCAAACCACCCTCTCTCCGATATATCGAACTGCATCTGCTGGGTTCATTAGCGAATTTACCTATGGCCTAACAAGAATAAGAATGAACAGCAGTATAGTGCTAGTTCCAAACCCAACTATCCATCTCGATCGCACACTTGTTATTACAAGCTCCTACGCAACGGCACACGAGCGATCAGTCACTCCGAATGTCTACGGTCCGATGCCAACGTCACATTCTTTCTCATCACCCTCACAAACACAAGGATATGAGTAGTAGGGATGTCTGTAAAGGAACTCCTAATCTTATCATAGCTAGAAAATCAATGCGTTCTGAAATCCTTTCACTCTAAGCCAAATTTACTAGTATATGACATGTGGATAAGACCTATCTAATGAACAAACGCCTCAGAAATATATATTTGCCTGGTAGAGGGGATAAGTGCTCTGCACACACATCATTCTGGAGAGATCACGTGCGAAAAAGAGAAAAAGACGCTCCCACACATCAATAGACAAGAGTAGTAGTATATCAGAACCCGGGATGACATGCACCGCGAGCCGTCGGAGATGAGTTGGAGCGCGGTAGTACTCCGACACGCTCTTAAAATTCAAGAATTATCTCTTCGAATATATAATAATATATATATAATATATTATATTATATATATATATATATTATATATAAATAATATATATAGATTATATTAATATATCATATAAATATATTAATATAATATATATAAATATATGATATATATATATTATATATATATTAATATATAATATATATATATAAAATAATATAATTATATAATTAATATATATATAATTGTGTATTAATTATTATATATATTAATATATATATTATATATATATTATATATAATAGGGTGTCGGGATAAGTCGTAATATATAGTCTAGTAGTTCACTAGGAAACACAGTAGCAGATCGAGTCAGAAATCGGTAAGTCACGGAAAGTTCACCGGCATCGTAATATATAAGTCTGACAGGTGTGAAGTCGGGTGTCTATGAGTGATAAAAAAAACTGATTTCCATACATGAATATACCGTATTTATTATCAGGATGCCAAGAAGACGATACCCACACCCAGGCGTCAATCGACTACTTATATCATACATACCTAAGTAATAATAAATATAAGGAGATTTGAATGATAATAACACATATATATATGGATCATAATAAATAATAATAATAATAATAATAATATAATATAATAATAATAATAATAATAATGAATAATAATAAATTTTATATATAATAATAATAATAATAAATAATAATAAAATTAAATAATTAATTAATATAAAATTAAATAATAAATTAATAGATAATAATAATAATAAATAATATATAAATAAATTAAATATAAATATAATAATAATAAAATAATAAAATAAATTAAATAATAATTAATTAAATTTAATTATATATATAATAATAATAATAATTAAATTAATATCAGACAAATCAGTACAGTGATATTCGTAGTTCAGGTCAAGCCAGAGTGCTAGTATTTGGCTCCACTATTCTACACTATATAAAGTCATCTCAAATATCCTTATCACTCCTTATCAGTGCAATTGGATATAAGCCGTCAATAAAGGTGACGTAAGCTGAGACATATTTCGCTTAATCCTAGGTGACAGCTATACTCCATTATAGATTCAACCTATAGCGAACTATTCAAAAGACTCTAACGGCTAATAATATATTTAACATTAACCAATAAGAATATATATATAACTAAAGTTTCAAAACGATATCCAAACCGTCTTCGAAAGAATAAATAACGGTGGCACCTATCAAAACGTATGATACCATAAACTATTATGTAGTATTAATAATATAATTATATAATATATAAAATTATTAATATATATATATATATATATATATTATATATATATATATTAAATATAAATAATATATAATAATAATATATATAATAAATATATATATAATATATATTATATATATTATCAAAAATTTTGTGTAATAAACGCAACAATTATTGTTAAAATTTATTATATATTTCAAATCGTCCTTAAATGGGTTTGAACCCTTACCCTTGAGATGTTACTTCACACAGAAGTGTTACCTCAGAGATACCACACATTGACTATTAAAGTAAGATCCTCTATAGAGTAATTACCTCTGAAAGCTTAGTCAATTCCTAAGAGAGCGAAGCGGTCATGGACACCTTAAAACGTGAGAGATGACCCGCGGAATAGGTGTGAGCCTAAAGTAAACCTGCACTTCAACTCACCTATGGGGAACGTATAGCTATTCAGAGTCTAAAAATAGATGTAGGTATCCTTTTAGTATAGCCAATCGTTAATAGGTCTTACGTAGGTAAAACCTCTGGATATATAAATACCATCTCAAGTGAGTAGTTAAGGGTTCATAAAATACACCCATCAATATAAGATCCATTTGAAATAAATATTATATATTATATATATAATAATTAAATATATATATAATTAATTAATATAATATATATATAGTATAATAAATATATATATTAATATTATATATATATAATAATTATATATAATATATATATAAATATATATATAATAGGTATATTATATATATATATATATTATATATAATATAATTAATAATAATAATAATATATATATAATTATATATATATATATATATATAATATTATATATTAATATAATATATAAATATTAATAATATATATAATATATATAATATATATATATATATTTAATTAAATTATGGCTACTATAGTTCGCCTATCAAAATAAATCAAGACACAAATCAATCTCTTCCATGTATAAAATTAGTAATTTTTTATAAAAATCAAATTTCCTTGTCATTGCTAAAGACCAATTTATTGTAAAAAAGTTTTTGAAAAAGAAAGAAATTTAATTATTTTAATAAAATTGCATACAACTTAAAATATATATATTTTTTTGAATATATTGATACTAACTATTTTATTATATTCCATTTTGAACAAGTGGGCGGATACTCTGTCTATTTATGGTACTATTAGATGCTTCTTATTCTCCACTGCGCAAATTAAAATGAAAGCTTTCGAAAGAGCATTGTTACCTTTGCTAAAGACCATATTTATGAATTGAATGTAAATAATGTTGAAATATAAATAATCTTGAATTCACATTAAATATGTTAAAAATGATTAGCTTGCTGACGATACGACTTTATAAAACAATTTAGTAACATAATATATAAATTTGGAAATATTAATGTATATAATAACGTAATATTTATAATATTACACATTTGATAGAAAAAATATCCTTTTTCCAAACTGCAAATTGTGCGTACGATATTTATTTAATAAATATTATATCAATTAAAAATATAAAATATTTATGGTGACTATATAACTTTTAGTCAGCCCTATAAAATAAGCCAATGTTAATAAGTTCTATTTAAAAAAAAGACAAATTGGCAACATACTAAAATAAGAATTCAAAATTCCTAACAAGTACTTTTATATATATTAATTGATTGCCACATAGTTTAGGCTTCACTATTATTTCAGAGCTCGATAGGCCCATCTGTAGTGATTTTTACACTGTCTCTATATAATTATCTTAATAGCAAACTTGGAGTTTTTTCTCATATAAAAATTAAAGTATTCAAATTTATATTACATAAGTAGCTAGATTTGTCCATGTATGCACTTCTTAAATTTACATTTGATATAAGAGAGTAGTAGACATTAACTAAATTACAGTTTTTTATATTATAAGACATCTTTATAACGGGGTAGGAGAAGAGCTTGTTATTATTTTTAGGCGAGAAATAACATATGAATAATATAATATTGAGTCTAAAATTAAAAAATTAATATACCACCGATATGTTAAATAATAATAAAAATATTGATAAAAATATATTATAATATTATATAATATATATATATATATGATATATATATATATTAATATATATATAATATATATTAAATATATATAATATATAATATATATATAATATAATA
>JABUQX010071699.1:0-43240 GCA_015478945.1 Trachelipus rathkii | reverse complement strand
TATACTTTTTGATAGATCATCATTGTCCAACAATTTACTGGGTCATCAATCGTCAAAAATTCTTAATGTCCATTCATCTACATTATTTACCGTATATTTATATGATATATATATATATATATTATAATATATACTATATATATAGTATAATATATTATATATATATATTTATATATATATATATATATATATATATATATATTATTATAGTAATATACTTATATATATATATATAGTATATAATATAATATATATATATATATAATATATATATATATATATTATATATAATATATTATTTATATATTTATATATATAATTATATTATAATATTTACCGTATAATATATATATATATATATAGTAATATATATATAGTATATAATATTAATATATTATATATATATATATATATAGATTTATATATATATATATATATATATATATATATATATATTATATAGTATAATATTATGTTCTGTTTTCTTGCATAGATAAATGTTACATCTTTACTAATGATATCGCTAAGAGCTGTCCTTTTTTTTTTTTTTTTTTTTCAATGAAAACACAAACCAGAAGAGATTATTTGCCTTTTAGCCATCAAATTTCAGCAAGTTAGACTTGCAAATATTTCTTAAAACATTTTGAGGTTCAAGCTCTTTTTCATGAGATTATTTTTCTAATTTCAGATGTGGATTACTTTTTACTGAGAAGATCACCACCTCTGCGTGAACCATCTCATCAGAGTGTACTACTTTTGCAAGGGGCCAGTTTTAAATTGCTTTGACTGGGTAGATTTAAAACAAATTATCAACTGGTGCAGCTATGGGTGCATAGATAGTTGTAGCAGCAATGGATTTATCTGGTAACTGCAAGAGAACTATTATATAAAAAAAATGAACCATTGGATAACATGTTTCTGAATTATTTCAATAGTTTTCATGTACAATACATTAGTTAAAGACATGTCTTATGTTCTCTAAATTAATAAAGTTTGTAATTTAGGATAACGGGAACCAAATCGACGGTGGCTGATTAAAAGGGAATTATTTAAGAGTGAGATTCATTGCAGAATGAAGCTTACAGACTTCATATTTGTTCCCCGTCTATGAGTGGAGATTTTCTATCCCTCTAATATTATCAAGACATTCTTAAATTTGGTATGGTTAGTGCTGTTGCGTCCTGTGAATACTAATCGAAAATTGTATCATGAGCCGCCTATAAACCGGAATATATATATATATTTATATATAATATATAATATATATATATATATGTAATATATATATATATATATTTATATATCATAATATAATATTAGTATATATATAATATATATAATAATATATCATCTTCATATCTTTCCTTATATCTTCCTCTATTTCCAAAGAATGGAGAGTAAGGTGCGTAACGAGCATCGGAAAAAAAAAGCAGTAGTAAGACTGACATAAGATGCAAGTCGAAAAGAGCCCAGCCTTACCGCCCCCTCACGACCATTAAATTAGTAGAGAACTCATATCGCAGTCAGAATCCACCCGTAAGCGTCATGAGTACAAGCGATGGGACCTCGACGGCTAGTGGTATGTTGTGAGTCGTTCCAAGATGGTTAAAGGTTATCCATTGTGCACATGGGATTGGCCAACAACATACGCCCCTCACAATTTCCCCCGCCATTCATCCTGTTTACATCCTTTCTTCTCGTTCCTCTACCTAAACTCACATTTCTCCCAGTTCAAACATTACGAGATTAGGCTGAGGTCGGTTATAGTTGTAGATAGAATTATAGTGTATATAGGGTAAAATATATAGTGTTATATATATATGGGATATATATTATAGTGTATATATATATATATAATATTAGTATATATATTATTATATAGGTATATATTTAGTATACTATATCATTTGGGCGGGTAAATTATATACTATATATGGAGGTCCATGAGATATATTAATATAAAATCTGTAAGTTGTGGCGAAGGGAGAGAAGTATCCACGAGAAATAGAGTGCTGCATAGTGTCATAGAGAGGCGATGGCTAAAATCGATAGGAGTATGCCGGAGTTTCGAGTTATCATATCATGGTGTATGATGTATGATTTAGACAGCCATGAACATTATCATGAAGTGGCCTATGAGCGGGCGTAAGCCCGTCTTCCCAGTTACATGGGGATAAAATAGGGGTCAGGTATTACGTATTATGTGATTTTATATATATATATATATTATGTTATATTAGAAAGAGGTAAAGGAAAGTATAATTTAATATACTATATATAGTACGATATCTACTATATACTATTGAATATATAATATAGTTAGTTGTTACTTTTACACGACAATCGGGGGAAGGTTACTATTTTATGTTTTTTTTTCCCGACCAGTGGGCCCATACGAAGTGGAAAGGTGCACAGGTTATCGAGGTGCGATAGTATTAACCCGCAGCGCAGGTCTGGACTAGTCAAGAGTGCTATAATATTCAGCAATCAGTGTTGCATGCTAGGCTAGGAGCACAGCAGAGTCCACTGGTGGCGTGAGGGCGAAATAGGAATTGTAAGGTGTCTGCTATGTGTTGGGTATGAAGGTGTACGTTTGGTATGTGTTGGTATGGATGAGTGGGTTGTGTGGGGTATTTGAGCATTAGTGTTAAATATGACTATACCGGGAAGGACCTGTAATGAAATATTAGCCAGAATAAGTCATCCATAAACAAACGGCATTTTCTCGTCGTCGTCCTGGGACTTAGGCGAAAGTACAGAAGTCTCGTGGGGACGAGGTTTAAACTCGAACTCACGCACCTGTAGCGTGCAACGCAACCACTCAAACGGCCTACTGAAAGCCACCGCAGAGCTCCATACTTATTAGATATATTATATTTATTCCATAAAGTATAGAAAGGATATATATATATATATATATATTATATAAATAGATAGGGTATATACGGTATATAGTATTATTTAGTGTAACTTATATATATATATATAATATATAGATCGGATTGTTAAGCTGATGTGTAATTGTGCTGAGGTGTGGGGAAATCTCGACAGCTTGGAGAGCGAAGAAAAAAGTGGATGAGTCGAGTAAACGAATCGTTCGAAGAGGAGAAATGTTGAGTGTTGCAGAGGGCGTTAGAATAAAGGTGCTTAAGGGGAGACTTTAATCCTCAAAATCCTTCTTCAAACCGATAAATAAATGTTTTTTTGAGGATGAATAACTGAATTTATCTTTAATTTTTTTGGAAAAGCAAAAAAACATGTAAAACCTTGTTTCGAGTTACTGTTAATATTTTCGTGGAGTTGGGGGGGATAAGGGAAGGAATTTTTTTGGCGTAGGCTTTCAACAGAAAGGATGTATGGCTATTAAAGTTAATTTAATTTCTCAAGGTATGTTGTTCAGATGTTGTTTCAGTGGAAATACTGATAGATGTTAAATTAAGAAATAAATTAATCAGTGTTCGAATCACCTCTCGTTCAAATATTTATTTTCTGAAAAGTTTTTTTTGAGACGAGATCCCTTAAGACATACTTTCAAATTTTTTGAATGTTAGATAACACTCAATTCAAATTTAGACAGCTTGTTCCCTATTATTAAAAGCCTTTTAAATAACAATCCCCAACCCTGAAAGTAGTCAAAATGTCTTAAGGGTAAGAAACTTATATATAATATTGCAATCCATTTTAATGAAGTGTTTGTGATCGAATGTAAGAAAAAAATGAAGTGCTAGAAAAACGCAAATAAACAGTTGGAAATATTATTTTTGCAGACGCAAAAAAAAAATATTCTATTCTAATATTATATATATATATATGAAATTATTATTTATATGTTGTAGGCTATCTACGACAAAGTAGTTATTATATATATATAATAATAGGTTATATATATATATTAACTATATATAGATATTTATATATATTTTAATATTATTATGTAGTGCTATATATATTACACTATATATATATATATATGATATATATATATATATATAGTATTTATATATATAATATATCATATTATATATATATAGGTATATATATATATATATATATATAGATAGTATATATTTATAAATTATAATATATATAATAAGTATATAATATTATATATAATATATAGTATATAGAATCTATATATAATTTATTTATACTCCTATATATAGTATATGTATATATATTATACAGTATAGTATATATATAGTATATATTTATGATATTATATATAATATATGTATATAGTTCAAGTTTACTAGATTTATAGTAGTATAATAGTAGTATATTTATATATATATATATAATTATATATAGTATAAGTATGATATATATATATTGATGATAGTATAGTTATATAATAATATATATATATATATATATAGTATGGAGTATATAGGGGTCCTAAGCGACCCTTCCAGGGATTTAAATCAATTACGCGAGTTTTCAGAAGCACAGTCGGTGGTATCGAAGCGGGAGATTGAGAAAAAGCTTTCCGAGTATTGTCGGTCTCTTTTCTGGCAGGTGGATCAGAAAGACTAGTGGTAGAGCGCTTCTGCACATTGCTTAACGGCTGACATTGTTGTCTAAGATGGTTGCGACTACCTGGCCGCGGAAGTGAAATTTTTATTCTTCGTGTATCTATTGCAAATTTGTTCCATGCAACAAGCAGTGTTGTGCCATTTGGCGTTCTTTAACTTTGATATGATTGCTTTGTTACCCTGGAGATACCAAGCAGAATGCCATGTAGCTCCAGCAGGTTTTTCCAACCACCCTCCTGCCCATTTAAATAAGTACTGAGTTTCAAAACCATGATTTCGAAAGCAATAGATAAGAAAATTGTTCCGAGATGCCGATCTTTTTCTGTGGTAAGGTGGAATCTGGACAAGTGACAGAGTTCCTGTTACATTGGCTTAAACGCAACAGTGTTGTCGATGTTGCGAGTCCTTGGCTGGCGAGTGAGAATGTTATCTTCGTCTTAGTTAATTGCCAATTTGCCCCAACAAAGCATGTTGTGCCCATTTCGGCTTAAACCTTGACTTTCGGTTGTTGGCGTCCTGTTAACCCAGGAGACACCCAAGCAAGAAATTGCCATGTAGCCAAGATCGGTGTTTCAACCACCCTCCTGTCGAGTTTAAAATAGAGTACCGGAGTTTCAAAACAGTTGATATTGGAGCGGTAAATTAGAAATTCCGAGTTGATGCCTTGCTTTTATCTGGAAAGGCTCATCGGACTATGTAGAAGCTTCCTAGTACTTTGTGTGTTACGGCTGTTACCGCTGTTGTCTCGAATGCGGTTCGTAGTCTGCGCGAAGTGAATTTTATCTTCGTCTTATCTAATTGCAAATTAGTGTCGCAAAGCATAGTTATTGCCATTTCGGCGTATCTTGACTTTGGTTTGGATACTCCTGTAATCCAGGAACACCCATGCAGAATGCCAGTAGCCCAAGCAGGTGTTCCAACCACCCTCTTGTCAGAGTTTGAATAATACGTAAGTTTCAAAGCCATGATATCGAAAAGCAGGGAGATTAGAAAAATGTTCTGAGATATGCCTTCTTTTTCTGGAAGGTGGACAGACAAATGGTAGAGCTTTCTGGTTACATGTTCTACGCGACGCTGTTGTCGGAGGCTACAGTACATGGTTCTGGCGCCAGTGAAATTTGTCTTCACCTAATTATTGCAAAATTTGTCGAAACTGTTGTTGTTGTGCCCATTTCGGCGTTTCTCGACTTTGGATTGGTTGTTTCTTTGTAGCTAACCCGGCGTACCAAAGCAGAAATGCAGCTTAGCTCACCAGCAGGTGGTTCGCAAAACCACCCTCCTGGCGATGTTAAATATGGTACCGGCTTTAGAAAGCCTGATTGATACCGAAGCATTAGGAATTAGAAATACTGTCCGAGATGCCTTCTTTTCTGGGGGAAGGGGGGATATTAAATTAAATATTAAATTTCATTTTTTAAAAAAAAAATAGATTTATAACAATTCCAGAGAATCTATAAAACACTATTTTCTAATTGTTAAATTCGTGATCATCACCTTATTAGCTGTATGCTATCCTTATATGCTTATTAGCATTTGAAATTGTGCTTTGCTGAGAGGATATGACATGATTATTCTTTAAAAAAGGAAAGCGTTATTGGCTATTTTCAAGAATAATTTCCCGGCATTCCTCCTAGAAGATTGTTCTATTTTATTTATGGAACTTAGTCATATATACTAATATATATATAGGTATTTATATAATAGTTTATAGTATATATATATTTATTTATATTATACTTATTATATGTATAATATATATATATATATATATATATATATATTTACCGTAGTGAAGAGGTTAATATCAGTTGAGGTGGAGCGGGCAGTGCGATATGGGGAGGGGTGGGGGGGTAGTCGGGGGTGATGGGATTTTAATATTATAGGATAGGGTAGTTAGGTTGACAGGGTGAGGTAATAATTATAATATATATATATATATTATACTATGTATATATATATATATTATATATATATATATATAATATAGGTTGTGGGAAAAAAAAAACGCGTTTTTTGTTTAATTTGGTTTTCTTTTTTTTCAAAAAAAAAATGTTTGTTTTTAAACAAATGTTTTTTTTTTGTTTTTTTTAAAATTAGTTTTTTTATATGATATTAAACGATGTTTAAAGTTAATACAGTATTTCACCAATACCCCTTTTATGGGTCCTTAAATTATTTACATATTTAATGACGGATTTTATAATATTACTAGTGTATTATAGTATATATATATATATAGTATATTATATATTATAAATATATAATATAGTATAAATTAATATATATATATATATATATATATATATATAATATATAGATATATTATATATATATATATATATAAGTAATAATATATATATATATAATTATATATATATTTTGATCAAAAAAAGGAGAGGGATTGTATAACAGGTGGTTTTGGGGTGTCAGGAGAAAATGAGAAACTGGTAGGAAGGGTGAATGATTTCTGTGAGGAGAGAGCTGTGTAAGTAATACTTTCTTTAAACACAAGATCATATATTTAAGTATACTAGAGTTGGTGAGGTAGAGATGTATCGAAGATGAAAAGAAGTATGATGATTTTGTGGTTGGTGAGATGTTGAGTATATGTTGGATGTATAAATTTCAGTGACGGTGTTTAGAATGGATGTTACGGATCATTATTGTTGTTTTATGTAGAAATTAAGTTAGTAGGGGACTTGGATGGAAGAGGACGGTGATACGGAAAGAAGAGCGGTTAAAATATAAGAGTGAAGTTTAGTGAACAAGGTAATACGGATAAGTAGTAATAACGCTCGCAATTTAAATCAGTTTAATTGTGAACAAGCGGAAACTAAATAAATCTGGAAGCAATTGTTAGCCGGCAAAAGAAGTATGTGGTGTGCTAAAGTAGGAAGTAAGAATGCGAACAGTTAGTGGTGGAATGAGAGGTGATGCAAGCGGTTAAAAGTGAAAAAAAAAGCGTGTTGATTGTACTAAAAGCAGAATGCGATTGAAGGGTTTCAAAGAAGATAGCTTGGATTATAAAGGAGGGAAAAAGAATGCTAAAAGATGCATATAGATAAGAGAAAAGAAGAGGTAATATGAACAGTTTGGAAGGAGGATTGAATGGGACATACAGGGAATAGGAAGCTCTATCTGGAAGGAAGCGCGAAAGAGAATAAAGGGAATCGGTGGTACATTCTCTCAGAAAATAACATGAAATATTTGGGGTTTTTGTAACTGATGAATTCGATGTGAGGGGAGTGTGGAAAGAACACTTGGAAAATCTGCATAACATTGGCTATAATAAAGAGGTGATAGTGACTGTGTGTGTAGGGTTTGGATTGGTGCAAAGAAGCGAATAGTTTTTGGGGATGAGATATTAGCAAAGAAGAGGAAATGGGTAGGAGTGAGATAGTTGAAGAAGTGGGTAAACTTACAGTATAGATGAGAATTATGGTGAAAATGATCAAGAGACGAGGCAAGTTATTCTGATTGATTGGATCTTGAAGTTGTGTAATAAACGTTTATGGAGGGTATAGTTCCGAGGGATTGAAGGGAGCAGTAATAGACCCTTATATAAGGGTAAAAGAAGATTAACGGACTTTGTAGAAAATTACTAGGGGAATTAGTTTGATTTGAGTGTTATAGGGAAGAAATATATGTTGGTATTTTGTCGAAAGAGTGCGCCGATCATTTATAGTGATCTGAAGGACTGATTGGTAAGAACAAGGTGCGTTGTAAGTGTAGATTAGGCGATGTGTGGATCATGATCTTACGCATTGAAGAACATGTAGAGAAAATGAGGAGATGAAGAATAAAATGTGTTTAAGTTTTTATGGATTTGCAAAAGGGGTATTGATAGGGTTAATAGGGAAGCTCTATGGCAAGTTGTAAGTGATATATAGTGTTGGTGGGTAGGCTTTGAATGGAACTCAAAAAGAATGTATGTACGTAGTGAGGCTGAGTAAGAATAAATGGTTGTCAAAAGTTGATTGGTTTTAGTATTAATAGCGGAGTGAGCCGTGTTGTGTTATGTCCCTTCCTTTGGTTATTCAGTTTGGGTATATGGAATGGGTTATAGAAGTAATTTCGAAGGTGGGGATGGCTAGGAAATGGTGTAGAATGATGGAGAATGGAGATGAGTTGGAGGGTGCCCCTACCTATTATATGCCGGATGGATTTGGTTTGTGTGGCGAGATTTGGAAGAGTTTGAGAGAATTGGTAGAGAGATTGGCACGGGTGTGTAAAAGGAGGGGTTGAAAGTAAACGTAGATGAAGAGTAAGGTTATGGAGTTGTGGATGAGGACAGTCCTCAGTGTGAAGTTATGTATAGATGGTGAGCAGCGGACAAGTGTTGAGGTTTAATATTCTAAGGTATATGTTGGATGCCAGGAGTGGGCTGGTGCTCATAAAATCGTTGTGTTGGTTGAATGTATATAGGGACTAGGTTCATTTAAGAATGTAGGTCTTACATGACGCTTATTTGTACCTGTGTTATTTGCATTGGTAGTGAGACTATGGGTCTGGAATAAGAAGTTATATAGATCAAAGGTTCAATGTGTTCAAGTATGGAACCAATCTTAGGGCATGGCTAGATGTGTGAGAAGAATTGGAATAAAATGAGGACATGAACATATAGAGAGTGTGTAGTTTATACCTGGACTTAAACAGAGAGTAATAAATGAAAATAATGTTGCGCATGGTTTGAGTCATGTTAGGGGAAGAGGATGATTGATAGTTCGGTTTTTAAGCGGATGACAGTGGCGAGATGTTGTTGGGAAACGACCAGCTGGGAGATCGAAGAAAAGTGGATTGAGTCAGTAAACGAATGTCTGAAAGGACAGAAATGTGAGTTTAGCAGAGGCAGGAAGAATGGTGCATAATAGGCGAGAATGGCGGGGTTTTGTGAGGGGGTTTTAGGGTTGTGGCCCACCTGGGCCAAGGGATGACACCTGTGCTGACGATTTTCCATAGTGAGGGTCCTCGCGAGTCCCTGTGAAGCTATAAGTTAGATTTACTGGACTTGTGGACGAGTCCTTACTAATAATGGTACAGAGGGGAGGGGTAAGGGCTGGACTTTCTTTTTCGACTTTTGTATATTCTTCTACTGCTTTTCTTTTCCGATGCTTCTTACGCACCTTACCACCAGTCTTGGGTAGAAAAAAGGAGATGAAGAATTCTATATATATATATAATATATATATATTATTATTATTATATATTATAGAATATATATAATATATATATATAGTATATATATATAAGTATATATATTATAGTATATACTTATAATATATAATATATATATATTTATATATAGTATATAATAATATAATATAATAATAAAATAATATAATACATAATACATAATAATAAATAATATAATACAATAATAAATAACAATAAATCAGATTTAGATTTGAAATGTATTTAATATATTTGCCCGCATAGAGCACAAAAAAAACTTTACTAAGTAATAAACAATCTACTTTATATGTTACATACCTCTTGTTAACATATTGTATTTACATGTATTTTCAATGCTAAAACCTAAAAAGACTTGATATATATGAAAAAAAAGTAATTTAAAAAAAAAAACAAAAAAAAACAAAAAATTTTGGCTTTGGTCTTTTTTTAAAAAAAAACGTTTTTTTTGAAAAAAAACGAACGTTTTTTTTTAATCCCAACCCTAGTATTTATTATGATATAATATATATAATATATATATAGAATTATATTATATTATATATATATATTATATATATATATATATATATATTCATTATATATTATTATATATATATATATATATATATATATATATAATGATATAATACATATATATATTATATATATATAATATATATATATATTAATAATATATATATATATATATATATATATATATATATAAGATATATATATATATATATTATATATATATATTATAATATAATATATATATATAGATTATACTATATTATATTCCACACGCAATCTAAATTAATTCTTTAATTTCAGACTTCGCCCCGGCTAAGTTTCTACATTTGAAATTGGATGAGCACTTTTCCATTAAATATTTCACTTAAAAAATATTTTTTGAAAAAAATTTATTACCCAAAATCTAACTCCGGCTCGCTAAGGTTTCTGCAGCTTATTTTTAAAATTGTTCAGCACGTCTTCTGGTAATAAATTTTTCAAATAAAAAATATTTTTCGAAAAATTTCATACTCCGTCGGCTCCCGCCCGACTCCGGATTCGACTAAGGAATTTGCACTATTTGAAAATTAATTCAGCACGTCTTCAGACAATATATTTTCTTTCCTAAAAAGTTTTTAATTGAAAAAATTTCATACCCAGATCTGGCTCCGGCTCCGACTGAAGGATTCTGACTTATTGTTAATGATTATTCATTCCACGTCTGTCTGGCAATGAAATTATTCACCTAAAAAAATATTTATTGAAAAATTCTAATTACCTTAGGATCCGTTCCGACACGGCTTCAGCTCCGACTTCCGGATTTTCCGACTAGGGTTTCTGTACTATTTTGAAATTGTTCAGTAAAGTCTTTTGCCAATATATTTTTTCACCCTAAAAATATTTCTTGAAAAAAATTCATACCCATGGAATCCCGGCTATCGGTTCGACTCCCGGATCGCAAATGTTTGTACTAATGGAAAAATGTTTCAGTAGCTTTCTTTTTGCAATAGATTTTTAACCTAAAAAATATATTTCCTGAATAAAATCTACCTCCAGGATCCGACGTCCGGCTCCGGCACGACTCGGACGTCGGCATCGGTTTTTGATTGACTGGGTTTCATTTGGTGGTGCAGTGTTGCTATGGAAAATGGAGTTGAAAATTTTTCGCCTTAAAAAAAGCAGTTGTCACAACCATATACCCAGGATCGGATCCGGCTGGTGGAGGAACTAAGGTTTGCTGCACTATTGCGAAAATTGTTCATTCACGTCTCCTGGCAATAAATATTTTTACTTAAAAAAATATTTTTTGAAAAAATTTCATACCCAGGATCCGCTCTAGATCCGACTTCGGCTCCGGACCCGACTTAGGTTTCTCGCACTATTTGAAATTGTTCGGCACGTCTTCGACAATAAATTTTCACCTAAAACCCAAAAAATATTTCACGAAAAAGTTCATACCCAGGATTCGGGTCCCACTCAGACCTTGGCGAAAGCTCTGGATCTGAGTAATGAGTCGACACTAGGCCAAAATTGTCTAAATTTCCTTTGGCATTAAAGTTTTCACTAGAAAGGGTTGTTGGAGGAAATTGCACCCAGGATCCGAGCAGGGTGCTCCTTTCGCTTCGCTCGCGGATCCGACTTAGGTTTCTGCACGATTTTGAAAATATGTTCGGCACGTCTTTCTGACAATAAAATTTTTCACCAAAAAATTATTTTCACGAAAAAGTTTATACAAAATATGAGGTTCCACTCCGACGTCGGCTTTGGCTCCGGATCCGACTAATGTTTCTACACTATTTGAAAATTGTTTCAGCACTTCTTCTTCCATTAAATTTTCACCTAAAAAAAGTATTTCTTGAAAAATTCATACCAAGGGTTCCGGATCCGGATTTGGATCGGTTTCGGCTTGCGATCCGGAATTCCGACAAATGGTTTCTGCAACTATGAAAATTGTTCGCACGTCTACACTGGCAATAAATCTTTTACCTAAAAACAAATTATTTTTCAAAAAAAATCATGTACCCAGATCCGGTCCATATTGACTTCGGCTTCCGGCTCCGGATTCCCGACTAATGAATCTACCACATTTTTAAATTGTCAGCACCGCTGTTTCTGGCAAATTAAATTTTTCCCTAGAAAAAATATAGTTTTCTGAGAGAAAAATTTATACCAGAGACTCCGGATCCACTTAAAGTGTTCTGCATATATTTTGGATACTGTTCAGCACGTTCCTCTTGCAATAAACTTTTCACTTAAAAAAAAATTTTTTGAAAAAATTTAATTTCTCAGCTCTGGCTCTGACTCCGCGTTTCACACCGACTTCGCTTTCGGCTCCGGATCTGACTTAAGCGTTTCTTGTACATATTTGAAAATTGATTCAGCAGTCGATCTTCGCATTAAAATTTTTTCACTTGTTAAAAAAAAGATAATTTACATGTTCTCTTCACTACCCAGGATCGGATCCGGCTCCGACTTCGCCGATCGGGACTAATGGTTTCTGTACTATGTTAAAGTTGTTAAGCAACGTGCTGCCTGCAAATAAATTTTTTACCTAAAAAAAATATTTTCGAAATAAAATTTATACCAGATCCGCTAAGATCCAGGTCTAGATACGACTGTCGGCTCCGGATCCGAACTAATGTTTATACACTATTTAGAATAATTGTTCAGCACGGTCTTTGGGAGAAAATTTCTTCACCTTAAAAAAATTTATTATTCTTAAAAATTTATACCCATGATCCGGATCCGGCTTGGCTTCGCTTTGGTTCCGGGAATCCGACTAGGTTTCTGCACTATTTAAAATTGTTCGGACGTCTTCTGACAATAAATTTTCACTAAAAAAATATTTATCCCGAAAAAAATTCATACCCAGATCCGGCTCCGGATCCGACTAATGTTCATACGCTATTTGGAACACTTGATTCACACGTTCTTTTTGACAAATAAATTTTTCACCTAAAAAATAATATTTTCTGAAGAAACTTCATACCCAGGATCCGGCTCCAACTGTTCGGATTCAGCTCCGGATCGACTAAGGTTTCTGCACGTTTTGAAAATTGTTCGGCAGTTCTCCCGACAATAAGAGAATCACCAAAGAAAGTATTTATTCGAAAAAATTTCATCAGCCACTCTTCATCATCCTACATGCCTTCTCAGTTGATTTGACCAACCCGGAACGACTCCGGGTTCGGCTCGGGATCCGACTAATGGTTCTACACTATTTGAACATTGCTCAGCACGTCTTCTAGAAATAAATTTTTCACCTAAAAAAAATTTTCTGCAAGAAAATTCATACCCAGGATTCTGGATCCCGGATCCGGCATTCCGACCTTCGGCTCCGGATGACGGACTAAGGTTTTCTGCACGTTTTGAAAAATTGTTCGGCACGTTTTGACAATTTTTCACCAAAAAAAATCATTTTCGCTGAGAAAAAAATTGCATACCCAGGATCCGAAACCTCCCGATGCAGGCATCCGGATAGACTTCGGCTCCGGGATCCGACTAATGTTTCTACACTATTTGACATTGCTCAGCACGTCTTGGCAATAAAATTTTTCACCTAAAAAATATTTTCTGAGAAAATTCATAACCCAGGATCCGGCTCGACTTCGGCTCCGGCGATTCGGACTAAGATTCGCATCGTATTTTGAAAATTGTTCGGCACGTCTTTCTGACAATTAAATTTTTCACGAAAAATATTTTTCGAAAAAAATTATACCAAGGATCGGTACGGACTTCGGCTTGGAATCCGACTAATGTTTTACACTATTGAACATTGCTCAGCACGCTCTCTTAAATAAACTTTTTCACCTTAAAAAAATATTTTCTGAAGAAAATTCATATACCAAGATCCGATCCGGCTCTAGCTTCGGCTCGCTGATCCGCTAAGGTTTCTGCACTATTTTGGAAAATTGTTCGCAGTCTCCTGACAATAAATTTTTCACCAAAAAATATTTCCCGAAAAAAATTCATACCCAGGATCCGGATCCGGTTATGACTTCGGCTTCTGCTCCGGATCCGACTAAGGTTTCTGCACTATTTGATAACTGTTCAGCACGTCTTCTGGCAATATTTTATGTTTTCACCTAAAAAAATTTTTTTGAAAAACAATTTCTATACTACCTGGCTTCCGCACACCGGCTCTGGCCTTGGACTCCGCTCCGGATACGACTAAGGATTCTGCATATTTGAAATATGTTCAGTACGTTTTCTGGCCTAAAAATTTTTTTCATCTAAAAAATTACTTTCTGCGAAAAAAATTTATACCCAGGATCTGGCTCCGGCACCGACACCAGCACCAGCTCCGGCTGAGGCTCCGGCTCCGGCTTCGACTCCATTTATTTGACTGAGTAAAATCCGAAGAATGGGAAGGAAATTAAGAATATTGAAAAAAAAAAAAAAGGTTTTTCTGTAATTATAAATAAAACTTTTTTTTAACCTAAACCAACCTGGAATTACAATTTTGACATGGAATTTCAATTTTAGTTCGACACTCCTCTAAATAATTTCAGTATCTAAAAACCATTTTTTAGAATTTTAAAAAAAATAAATTACACCATGATAGTTAGGAGGAATGTTTTTTCTACTAATTTAGATATAAAAATGTGAAAATTTTTGATTTTGACTTCAAAAGTAGGGGGGTTCGAGGATAAAGTCTCCCCTTAACTAGCAGTGAATGGCGGGTTTTGTGATGGGGTATGATTGTGGCCCACCTGGGCAAGGATGAACCCTTACATTGAAGAGATTCCAAAGTGAGGGTCCGTCGCGAGTCCCGCTGAAGCTCTTGTTAGGGTGGATGTTTCTGACTTGCCGACGAGTTCTTATACTAAATAATGTAACGAGGGGGCTGTAAGGCCTTGAGCTTTCTTTTCGAGCTTTTGTCCATATTCTTCACCTGCTTTTCTGTTTCGAGTGCACGTTTACGCACCTTACTCCCAGTCTTGGGAGGAAGAAGAAATGGAGACGAAAGATATATATATATATATATCATAATATATATATATATATATAATATATATATATATATATAATATATATATATATATATTAATATATATATTCTATATTATATTATATAATATATATATATATATATAATATAATATAATATATATATATATATATAATATATAATTAAGTTCATGGAAATAAATTCTTTCCATGATGTTGGTTTTTTGCTCATATTGCCGATTCTTTGTGAGCCGTGGTGGGTCCTGTCATTGACTATAATATATATATAATATATATATTATATATATATCTATATATATAGTTATCATATATAATATATATTATATATTATATATATATATATATATATATATATATATATTATATTAGATTCCTACATTGATTATTTATGGATGAATTGGACACTGGAATTGGGTTCACATCCCGAAATCACTTGTCACTTCTGCCAAATTCTCAAGCTGTGAACTTCCAGATGCAAAACACCCAGCGTATTTGGACCAACCAGAAATGTTTCATACTCTCCTCTACAACTTTTAATACAAATTAAAAAACAAAAGGGAATTTAAAAAGTTTAATTATTATTATTTATCATAAATATAATGTTTTTTGGGTGAAATGTTAACTTTTATATATATATATATATATATAATATATATAATATATATATTATTTATATATATAATATGTATAATATATATATATATATATATATATATATATATATTATATATATATATATATATATTATTTTATTATTATATCGCTGCGATTGCATAGATTATGAGGGGCATTACTTGATCTAGGTGACACGACACTAGGGAAACTATATTAAATATTCAATTCCTAACTTTTTTTAAGCATTTATAGTTGTTTTATTGATTCGTTGAAAGCATGATATCTTTATCTCTAAGTGATATTTCAAAGAAATAAATAGTTTTTGTTATTTAAACTTTATTATATACCAATATATATATATAAATATATAATATATATATATATGATATATATATATATATATATATATTTATATTATATATCTATATATATTATATATATATATATAATATATATATATATAAGTATTAACTTCCTTATTACATAAGTTTTTACTCTTCTCAGAGGGAACACGGGGGACTACAGCAAAATCAGAAACTTATAAGCCGGCATATTCCTAAACCAGCGCACCAAAGTGTTCGCAAGCCGAGTTTTTAATTCCTTGCCCCCAGTAAGTTAAAAACTCAGACTGCTACGAGGAGGATGAACAGCATCCTCTCGCATTGATAGTCGAATGAGTCCAACGCCCTACGCCACGAGCGAATATATATATATTATTCAATATTTATTATAGATTAAATAAATGAAAAATATAATATTATGAAGATTTCTGTAATAGTATAGTATATATAATATAGGTATATTATATATATATTATTTTCCTTTCCCTAGATTGGGGGTGGTACGCAACTATTACGACGAAAGGAATTCCCCAACCCCTCATATCTTTGGGTTGAGAGCTTGTTGCATGTTTAAAAAACAATATCCACCCATATGGCTTCACGAGACAGACGCGACTTTCCTGTGCTAATCTCGTCAATATATGGGTTCATTCTTTGGATCAGGCGGCCCAAACCATATCCCCTCACCAAAAACCCCTATTCGGCCCCGTATTTATTACCTTCGTCTCATTCCGGTTACTGACTCTATCCATTTTTTCTACAGTATCGTATCCTACGGATTCAATTCCCAGACATCAATCTCACCACTATGCATCCGCATTAACAACCAACGTATCATCCATCCTGTTCCAATATATCCAATCCATGTTTTATTACACACTGTTGATTCTTTCATTTACGCCTTTTTTTCACACCACACCACACCCAAACGTGTTCATTCCACATTTTAATCAATTCTCCACACATACACCTAAATTGCACCTAGATCCGTATACCTCTTACGATCCACCATCATAGTTTCACTGAGTATACATTAACCTGGTAACTGCTGACTATTATATAAACCCTGAGCTCGCTCAAGAATTAGTTTCCATTGTGATTCACAAAGATGTAATTGCACCAGCCACCCTTCCCTACCATTACACAACTTAACTTAAATACAATGCATCCAATCGCTACGCTTTTTCATCAAGTCCTTTAATATTTAAACTCCGGATACTTGTTCCAATTGCCCACACATTCTAACATTGATTTCACATAGTGGACTCCCCTCACTCACTACCATACTTACTCCTATCTACATTTACTGCCAAACCCCCTCTTACAATCCTCTCAAACTCTTCAGATTCGCCACACAAAAACCAAAATCCTTTCCACTCCCTTCCAATCTCCATCAGTCTAACTTCCTTCCCTACCTTTAATTTTTCATCAACCCATCATTCATAATAAAAATTAATATTACAAGGAGACGTAAACACATTTCCCTGCGTCACTCCAATGATTAACATTAAACCATTTCACTTTCAACCTCTCTTATTTTTTACACACCCTTTACTACCGTCATACATACTTTTAATTTCATTCAAAATCCAACCACCAATATCGCTAAAACCTACCGCAGAGACTTTTTTTTAATACTGTTGGAAGTTCATAAAACCTAAACACACTTTTTTTATTCTTCTCACTTTCTCAATTATTTGTTTCAATGTGAAAATCTTAGATCTACACATGCCTCTGGCAACTTCTTAAATTCACCTTTGTCTTCACAATCAGCCCTCGGACGCACTCTTTCAACCTGAATACCAGCATATATTTTCCCTACAACACCATAAACTAATTACCCCATAGTTTCTACATTTCCCCTTAGCCCCGTTATCCTTATCTAAAGGTACCAATACTGATCTTCTCCAATCCTTCGCACTGTATCCTCCATAAACGTTTTGTTTCTCAATTTCCATTTCCAGTATCATAATCTCGTCTCCATTCTTGATCATTTCGCCGGTAATTCCATCTATATTTGCATCCCCAAAATACCTATTTCTTCTTAAATCCTCAAACCCCCACACATTCACCTCTGCATTACAGATTTTCGAAGTGTTCCTTCCACACACTTCTCCCATCCATTTCATCGGTCACGAAAGCGCCATCCCTATTCATCACTTTGAAGATTCCCTTTACACCATTTCTTAACCTTTCGTACTTCCTTCCAGAAGAGCTTCCTATTCCCTTAGAAGTCCTCATTCATTCTCCTTCCCAACTGTTCATTTACCTCTCTATTTTTTTTTCTCTTTGGTATGCAACTTTTTGTCTTTTTATCCTCCCCTCTTATATTTCCATACACCTTTCGAGACCACTTCATTGGCTTTTAGTACATTCAACCACGCCTTTTTTTTTTAACCGCTTGCATCACCTCTTCATTCCATCACTCACTATCGACAATCTTACCACTTAAACACATGCGCATACTTATCTTGCACTACTAACAAAGGCTTTTTTTTAATGTGTACAGGTTTGTTCAGTTTCACCTTGTTCATACTCTACTCATTTATTTCCAAGTGCTCTCGCAATTTTCCTTATAACCATGTTCAATTAACTTCTCACTCTTAATTCTCCCCACTTCCTTTCTTATCTCTCTCATCTCCGTCCATGCCCCACAAACTTGGTCATACATAAAACCGCATGATGATCTGATATTCCCAACCCCTCGCTGATTTGACGTCCATCACATATTTCTACATCAATGCAAAACTAATACTACTATTCACTTTGATACCATCTTTACTTACCCCAACTCTCATATACTTATGAATACTCTTGTGCCCGAAGAATTTATTGCTTACATACATACATACCTCTCCGCACATAAATCGATCACCTTCCTACCATTCTCATTTTCTCCTGCAACCTCAAAGGCACCTCTTATACCATCCCATTTTCGATCACCTGTATGCCATTTGTATCGCACCACAATCGATCTAAAGCTCCTACTCACTCGATCCAAAACATTATTCAGCTTATCTCAGATTAGAATTCTAGTACTCGAAAACAAAATTCATCATAGCTCTACCTATGCCAACTCCTCCTCCTCCTCCTCCACACCAGCACACAAATTTCACCCCACATCACTCGTCTTCACCACTTCCTTTCATCATTGTTTCAGTCAGCAAGCAAATCAAATCATCCCCTTCTAAATACATCCATCACCTTTCTCCTCGCCATTTATTCCTCTAGCATTCCATGTACCCAGATGATTCATTATTCCTCCGAAAGATTTAAGGTCGCTTATGCATAAGCATTCCTAGCAAGAGATAAGTTGTAGTGGAACGACAACCCAACTACCAATGTCTTATTGTTATGCTCTTAATATATAAACTTGTGCATGGCATAGCGATAAGAACCAATGCCGATGGGTCTTTGTGTGTCCCCTCCGTCCCCAACGTGCTTTCGTGAATTAGCAATTGTCACATGATTACTTATCAACCTTCAGACCGTTCAGGACCCTCAGGACCTCAGCAGTACCCGAATGGATACTGCTTATATCATCATCGTTTCGGTATTAAGGCTAAAAAATGTATTCCCCCTTGTCCATTTTCGGGAAACTCGCAAGCCGCGGTCTAGAAGAGCAGGAATTCAGCGTGGCGCTTTGTTTCTTCGGTTTCTTCGCTCAGGACGGTCCTGCGCTGTTTCAACCGGTTCCACAACTGATTCTCCCTCTTCCCGACCGGGCTCTTTATGCTGCAAATGGAAGTACCATTCCTGTCTATGGTGAACATTTGTGCTCCATCGATCTTTCCCTCAGCCGACGGTTTCCATGGCTGTTCTTAGTGGCCGACGTGTCCCAGCTAATCCTAGGAGCCGGTTTTCTGTCTCATTTTGACCTTATGGTTGATTTGAAGAACAGAAGGTTGGTTGACGGTTCTACGTCTCTGTTCTCTGCTGGTACGGTAGTTGCTTCAGTTCTCAAAGGTATCTCTGCTGTTGCCTCTTCTTCAGATGCCTCCCCTTTTCTCACCATTCTACAGGAGGATTTTTCGACTCTGTTGAGCCCCTGTTCTTCGTCCTTGCCCGTCAAACATTCGGTGGTGCACCATATTGAGACCACCGGCTCTCCCACTTTCGCTAGAGCACGTCGGCTACCACCAGATAAGTTCAAAGCTGCCAAAGCGGAATTCGAACACATGCTGGAGCTTGGAATCATCCGTCCTTCGAAGAGTTCTTGGTCTTCGCCTCTACATTTAGTCCAGAAGTCATCAGGCGATTGGCGGCCATGTGGAGATTATAGAGCCCTCAATGCTGCTACAATACCGGACAGGTACCCAGTTCCTCATATCCAGTCGTTTACTTCCCACATGGCCGGTAAAACCATCTTCTGCAACCAAGATCCCCGTCGCTGAAGAGGATATTCCGAAGACGGCAGTCGTCACCCCTTTTGGCCTCTTTGAATAC
Source organism: Trachelipus rathkii (assembly GCA_015478945.1). Classification (NCBI taxonomy): domain Eukaryota; kingdom Metazoa; phylum Arthropoda; class Malacostraca; order Isopoda; family Trachelipodidae; genus Trachelipus; species Trachelipus rathkii. The sequence continues at coordinate 22,650 of JABUQX010071699.1, read as the reverse complement.
ACCAAGATGCCTTTCGGTTTGAGGAACGCAGCGCAGACGTTCCAACGTTTCATCGATAGCGTTCTCAGAGGTCTCCCCTTCGCCTTTTCTTATCTTGAAGACCTCCTCGTTGCTTCCACCTCTCCCGCCGAACACAAGAAACATTTGCGTGCTGTTTTCGCCCGGTTAGACGAATGTGGAATACATCTTAGCCCTGCAAAGTGTGTTTATAGTGCGTCTTCTCTCACTTTCTTTGGTCACACGGTCTCCGCTGAGGGTATTTGCCCTCTGGCAGAGCGTGTTGATGCCATTCGCATGTTCCCTCCTCCTCAAAATCAGAAACAACTGCGTCAGTTTCTTGGGATGCTTAATTTTTACCACCGATTCCTGAAATCAGGGGCAGATATTTTTCGCCCTCTTACGGCCCTCATACGTCCCAAGAACTGCGCAGTACGCGAAAGTTGATTTGGGACTGACGAAGCAAGTCGCAGTCTTGAGGCCTTCCAAAGAAGCTCTCGCCTTCAGCAACACTCCTTGCCCACCCACATCAACTTCCACTCAGCACCGACGAAATTCAGTGACGCTTTGGATTTTTCAGGCGGTGGAGTCCCCAACAGCTCTTTACACGATGTGTCCCCTTTCTCGCATTCTTTTACGCCAAGTTACAAACCTGCTGAAACTCAGTATCAGTTGCTTTTTGCAGGAGCTTGCTTTTGCAATGTAATCTTAGCGCGTTCGGACAACTCGTTAATTCTCCTAGAAGGTCTGTAGTTCCACCATTCTCACAGCACAAGTCCCTCATTTCGCTAAGGATCTCTAGGCAATGAGCCGACCACTCTCCTAGAGAAGCTGTCACCTTAAAGTATTGTCTCACGGTTCACTTTTGATGTTAGACATATTTCAGGTATGTCGACAACTTTACACGCTGACGCTGTCTCTCACATTGAAATCAACTGCGATATGATCAGCCTTGCCAACCATTGGAGATATGATGCCATAAGCACCGTGCCAAGCTCGCTGAAGATCCTGCAGCTCTCCACAAAAGACCCTTACCCTTCAGCTGGAGTGGCTCAACTCCCTGGGATTAGAGAAGAGACTTCTGAAAAGATGACGTGTTCCAGAGGCTCTCCTCGACCTCTTGTTCTTGCATCATTTCGTAAGGCTGTTTTCCTCAATTTGCACTCCCTTTCTCACCCCAGCATTGAAGCGTCTCGCAAAACTGTTGCTACCCATTTTGTGGGCCGGATATGAATTGCCGAGCGTAGCAAACTTGGTTATGCACTTGTCATTCCTAGTCAACCGACTCTAAAAGTGCAACGTCACACCAAGGCTCCTTAGCACTTTTCTTACCTCCTTGCTCGATTTGCAGCGCTGTCCATATTCGACATTAGTCGGCCCTTTCCCTCCTACGCGTTGATAAGAATTGCATCCTTACATGCACTGACCGGTTCACTCGCTGATGGAGCTATTCCTCATCTCCGATCGCCAACGCAGAATCAAATTGCTAAACCTCTTGGCTCACCTCTTTCAGTTACCACGGATCAAGGACGACCTTTCGAATCATTCTTATGGAGAGATTTGATGATACTCCTTGGTTCGGAAAAGATCCATACCACAAGCTTTCATCCTATTAGCAATGGGATCGTAGAAAGATTTCACCGTCAGCTAAAGGCTTCTCTTCTGGCTCAGCCCAATCCGGAAAATTGGACCGATGCTCTCCCTTTCGTTATGCTTGGCATTCGCTCCGCTGTTAAAGAGGAATTGCACTGTTCGGATGCCGAACTAGTGTATGGTTCTCCTCTTCGACTTCCTAGTGATTTCTTTTCTCAGTCTTCCCCTCCTGCTGCAGTCCCGCTTGCCTATCTTACCCGCTTGATGCGTTGTGCTTCGTCGGGGAGACCGAACCCATCTCGACCACACAAAGTGCATTCTTACATCCCTAAAGATCTTTCCTCCTGCACTCATGTCTTTGTTCGACATGACTCCCACCGCACCGCTCTCCAGCCTAAGTACGATGGACCTTTTCCTGTAGTGCTTAGGAAGGAGAAGTTCTTCACGATTAAACGTCCAACCCGCATAGTAGTAGTTTCAATCGAACGTCTGTAGACATTGTACTTGGATGAAAGTGTTTTTTTTCTGTCCTTTCTGTCCCAATTGCATAAACCATCACCACACTCCTTTTAACATGCCTGAATTCTTCCTCCTCCTTCAATTCTCACCCTCCTCTTCCGCCTTCTCCTCCTTCTGATCTTTTCTTTTTCCACCAACACCGATACGACCGGCTCCGACTCCAACTCCAGCTCTTCCTTCACGCACACTCAGACTCAAGACTTTAACTTCAGCTCCCAGACCTTCCAACCGTCCTGCTTTGTTGCCCTCGGCATCATCAAGAAGATCGAGTAGAGGTCGACAGGTGCGTTGGCCAAGACGCTACCTCGACAAACTTTCCTGTACCTCTGCTCTGAAAGGGGGTTATGTGGTCTGAGTGAACGCATCCTAATTACTATTAATACTCCTTCACGGATAGTGAAAGTCTTTTGCTTTATGTGCATTTTGGGAGCTGCTTATGATATAGCCTCCTATAACAAATACAATTATTTAAAGAAAATGTTTTTTAGTTAGTTCAAACAGTTATCAGCACTATTAAGGTGAGCGTAAAGGTTTAAATCAGTAATATAGAGTATTAAATGCGTAAGAATGTAATAATAGTGAAGCTAAGCTAGCTAGGCCGGTAGGAAAGCCTGAGTAAGGACGATAGTAGGGCAGAGAGGCACAGACGAAATTTCCATGTTATGTTAATGATAAGAGGTTAGCAATAATACACGACCTTTAAGTGAAAAATCATCATTAAGAGCATAGCATCGATTGATTCATAAAATTAAAGAATAGAGCCACGCCAGAGCGCGATAATACTTACCCAGACGCATAGAGAATGCGAAAGTGAAGGGCAGAGCCGCGCAGGCTAAAATGCTCCATCTATTAAGAAGAGATTATACCTACGTTATGCTTTTTTGTTGTATACGTAAATTTGTGAGGTATAAATTGCTATTTGACGTATCTAACCCTATGCGGGCATGAAGGACATACATGCCCCAATTTTTTATAGCTTAAAATACATAATTAAGTTTTTTATACAATTAGCCCTACAATGTTCGAGTCTCTACAAACAATCTACGTACTTCGGGCATGTCACCTGTTTAGTTGTATAATTTGCAACATGACTGATTATGAGCTATATTAATTAAGAATTCGTATTATATATATATATATATATATATATATATAGTAATATATATATAATTATATATATACTATATATATTAATATGATATATATATTATAATATAATATATATTGATGTGATATCAATTTTTTGTATGACTGGTGTTAACACTCCTAAGTTATGCAAGTAAATGTTACGCAGGGATCTTATTTCTGCATATATGATACGGGCAATAAGAACGTAGAAGTGTAATTTCCCTGTCATTAACCAATTTTCTCTTCTTTGGTAGGAACAGGGGTCCCGTTTTGTTACCTTATTATAAGAAATAAACCTGGAAAAGAACCAGAAGTTTATTATCCTTCAAAACTACTCAGTAGCTTCCTGCAAATTTTAAGCGTCGACCTCAGAAGTCGACAATATATCTGCGGCGTCTGGTGCAGGAGGCGCCAGTACCACATGACGACTCCTAGCAGCCTGCCGGAAAGAACGCCATTTTTATCTTGACCAAACGCTCACTTCTTCAAAGTCTAATAATCTTCTATATTGAAGGTGGTTATTCAAGATCAAAACCAGAGAACCTAACCCCTTAAAATTGGTGACCACCTGGAGTGACCAGTCTCCAGCTAATGACACAACAAACACCAGCAAGATCACATACAAAAGTCCATGTGATTCCGAACACCCCATCCAATACTGAACAACCATCAAATCAAGAGTTTTCTTCTATTGGCGCTACGCTAGTTCGGTCCATTCCTGTGCCCGCCATGTACCATGCTTCTCAACTGCAGCGTGCGGACCGAACTGACACGTAAGAGTACAGGTGGGATCGAAGCCTTCTAAGATGAAACTTAATGTGTGCACACCTGTCTCACAGACGTGACAGCTACTGACTCTTTAACGACTTCTCCTTTTAGGTCCGGAGAGCAGAGGTGTGCTCGCGGCATGTCACTGGGGAGTTCTGTGGCGTCTTGGGCAGGAGGCTGCTACGCCCCACCTGACGCTCCTAAGCAGCCTCCCGGAAGAAACGCCACTTATCGTGACAACGCTTCATCTTTCAACATCAAATATCCCTCGATTGAAGGTGGTTCTCAAGATCCTCACCTAAAATTGGTGACCCTGCCGGAATGACATGTGCCAATGGAGTGGCACAATAGAAACTCCAGGCAAGCACCATCAAATCAAGTTGCTTTCTACTAGGGCGGCTACTCTGTTCGGTATCCTGGCCGCCATGTACCGTACTATCACTGACAGGTGCGACCAACTGCACGTAAGAGTACATTTGATGTTCAGAAGACCTTCTCAGTGAGCCTTACGTGTCGTGCCCACACACTGACTCTCACGTGACAGCTACTCGCTCTACAACGGACGTCTCTTTCCAGGTCCGGAGAGTGTGTGCTCGCGGCATTGTCACTGGGAGGGGGAGTTCTGTGGCGTCTGGGCAGGAGGTTGCTAGCCCCACCGACGACTCCTAAGCAGCCTCCGAAAAGAAACGCCACTTTATCGTGACACAACGCTTCATTTCTTCAACATAAAACATCCCTCTATTGAAGGTTGTTCTCAAGACACACTGTACCCCCGTCAATATATAGAATTATATATATATATATATATATAATATATATATATTATATATATATATATAATATAATATATATATATTATTAGAATATATTATATATAATATATATATACTATATATATATATATATATATATTATTATATATATATATATATAATACTATCTATATATATATAGTATAGTATATGTACCTGTACTTACTGTCCTCCTCCAGGAAGGTCCCAGTCTTGTAGAAAACCACGACATGTCAGCGGGACTCAAAAATTTTTGGGGGGGGGGTTTTTTTTTGGTTTCCTTTTTTTTCCAACCTCGGGCTCTATCCTCCCCAAGCTTCTTCTCTTATAGTTTTCCACCGAATGGGATAGCTCAACATCTCATCAAACAAATCTACGCACCCGACTCCCTCCATTCTCTCCTTGGTATTCCTCTGAGTTCTTCTTCCATCCGGGGGGCGTTCCAGCATCCATCGTTTCTTCGTCAGCCTGTCCTCCTGCATCCTTTCCAAATATCCCCCACCATCTGATTCTTGCCACGTCTAGTTCTTCTCAACAGAGGTGTCATCCGGACTTCCCATTCTGCTCTAACACGATATCTGGAGAGAATAAAGTCAGAATCCTTCTTACTGCCGTTTGCAAACACAGTTATAGCATCCTAACTTCCTCACATCCCGTTGGTAAAAGGTGTTATCTTTCTCTATCGCATGAAAGGGTACTACACCTTGACTAATTCTGCTCCCACCATCTGCTTGGCCTGACATCTCCAAATCTTAGCAACCTTTGCTGCCTTGTTAAGGCATTCATTTCCTGTCCCATTTCCGTAGGTTCACGGTGAGATTTATTCCATTTTACTGACGGCTCTAAAACAGGGAACAGTGCTGGGTGATTCTGCTGTCTTTCTGACCGCAGCTCTCCCCAATTCCCTTCCACCATCACGGCTTCAAGTATTTAAGGCAGAAATTAATGGCATATAATGATTTGCTATAATGATTCAAGTTCCTAACCAAGAACCACTCCTATGTCATTGTATTCAGATTCGCTCAGCGCCTCCAGGCGTTTAAAGCCCCATATTCTAAAAACAAATGTATTTTATTCTAATATAATTTCTGTCGGCTAGCTCCACTCTCGTAGGAAACAAATCATACCATGTTGGATACCTTCTCACGTAGTGATAACTGGCAACGAAATTGATGACAGAGAGGCCAAAATGACCACCTCGCCTTTTCGGAGTTGTTCTAGATACCTTCGAGACACCATTCAACATGGTCGCTTTCCATCAACTGATTACTTCTGCTCTCCGACAAGGCTTCGATCTTATTGGCAAGGGTGCTGGACGAGTGATCAGCGGAGTGCGCAACGAACTTTAGAAATGTAAAGCCGAAACATTGGTGAGTGGTTTTCTCTCTCACCGGAACGAAAGCGATTGCACGAAGTTATACTTGCACGCCTCCGTATTGGCCACACCAATATCACTTATAATCACTACATGTCAAGGGACCCTACTCCCATCTGCAAATTTTGCCGTCGCGATACCCTGCAATCTGATCACCATATCTTCATTGATTGTTCCCTACTGAACCCCATTCTGCCGTCGTATAATTTTCTTACTTTATGTTCATTAACACCTTCTAAAATGTATCCCATATCTTATCTGATCCTAGCTCCTATTTTAATAGTACCTCTATTTTCTCTTATCTTTAGGAAAGTGAATATTCTGCAATAAACGAAAACTGATAATTCACAAAATTATTGTTATGTAATACTTGGTCAAATACAATGTAAGGACATCGTTGTTATTATTTTTCCCGATCTGAATATTCATTCGCCATCCAAATTTTCTTTGATCATTTAGAATTTAAGCCAGGACCCACCCATGAGTTGATTATTCAACCAGTGTGCCGCTTCTCTGTGGGGCCGTGGTGTCTATTTATTTTAACTATGTATATATATATATATATATATATATATTATATATTATATTATATATATATAATATTATATATATATATAATATTATATATATATATTATTATATATAATAGATATATATATATTATATTATATATATTATATATATAATATTATATATATACATATATTATATATTATATATATATATATATTATATTATATATATATATATATATATATTATATATATTATATATATATATATAATATAAATATATTCATATATAATATATTGTATTATATATATATATATATAATATATATATTATATATATAGGCAGATTCCGAGATAAAAACCTTGAGATCGATCTGGAAATTACTTTCACTTTCTGCTTATAATATATTCTTACCCGGGTAAGGTTATCGCATCATCTAAAATTTGGAGAGCTTGCTATGTGGTGACGTAACCTCGTCGTAGACGAGGTTACGTAGCCATGCACCCCCCGGAAGGTGGGTGCTAGCCCCTAAAAATCAGAAATGTTCGTAGAAAGTTGAAATTTGGAGATGGTATAGAGGAGGAATGAGCAAGTACGATTCGGAGTTGGCACCGGTGCTGGCTCTGGTGTGGTGCTGAGTTAGTAAATAATTGTATAATAATACAATATTATAATAATATAATAATACAATGTCCTTATATATGTTATTGAACCCGTAAGTCTCGAATATGATGGTTATAAGTTCGTAATGGGTGTCTGAGGACCCCCCGACGGGTGGGCACCCGAAGAAAATATGGATTTATAGGAACAGGATTGCTGAAATTTGGATATTCCATAGAAGAAGGAGAAAGGATCCTGACCCTGATGAGTTGGAGATGGCAACGGCTCCGGTGCGGTGCTGAGTTAGTGGATATTCGTTTAGTCCCATATTGGTATCAAAATATGTTTATAAGGTCGTAGAACTTGAATATGATGGTTTGGGTGTTTGAGGACCCCTGCAAGATGGGTTCCGTCAGCAGGCCCCGACCCGGCACGAAACCGGCGCGTGCACTCGTGCCCGCAGGCGCGAAACCGTTACGAGCGTGCAAACGTGTTCTGTTTTTTAGTTTTTGTGAGAACTTTTTTTGTATTTAGCAAAAAAAAATTGTTTTGCATACCTTAAATCAGTAAATCAATAAATCAAACCCCCCTCCTTCACACCCTCCTACCCAACCGTGATCTATTGATTCAAGTCATATTTTTTACCAAAATTTTTATGTTTTACATACCCTAAAGCAGTAAATCAGTAAATCAAGCCACCCTCCCCAGCACCCTCCTGACCTATCCATGACTCAATTGATCTATTGATTCAAGTCATATTTTTTGCATACCCTAAAGCAGTAAATCAAACCACCCTCCCCCGCACCCTCTTGTTCATCCATGATCTATTGATCTATTGATTCAAGTCATTTTTTACCAAATTTTGTTTACATCCCTAAGCATGTAAATCAAACACCCTCCCCAGCACCCTCCTGTCATCCATTATCTACTGATCTATTGACCTATTGATATCGTCATTATTTTTTAGCCAAATTTTTTATGTTTTACATACCCTAAAGCATTAAATCAGTAAATCAAACTACCCTCCACCGCACCCTCCTGCCCAACCGTGATCTATTGATTCAAGTCTCTTTTTCTTATAGTATATGATAAGGTTCTTTGGGTGAAAAGCGGGAAAGAAAAACAAGTTTTTTTTTTTTATTTCTAAAGCATATTATACATAAGTTGCAAGCATTATTATTCATAGGATCGGTGTCTACTATAGGAATGGATGTTTGGTAAATTTATATTCCGTGCTCCTATAGTGCATTGTATCTGGTTCCTACAGGATGCAGGAAAATACCTTATCTGTATTAAGAGATATGTTAAACGAGGTTTGAGATTTTCGAACAAAATCTTGTTAAAATCATATGGGCTGCTTACAGATGTTTACCAAAAAAGTTTAATGCATTAGCAAAGAATGTAATTCAATTTCATCGAGGTATTATACGACTATAAAATCTCTTCAAGTTTTACCAGGTCATAACAATTATATCCTTGGACGAATTTAATGCATAAATTGAATGAGGATTATAGCAGGAAATTTTACAGTTTTACTTCATCTGTAAACGTCACTATTTTTTTAATAACACAGAATTTCTTTACATTCAGAATAAGCTATATGCTGAGTGTCTTTAAACAACCAACCGTATCTTAATCATTGTTCGGCAAAGAAGAGATACGAGCCAAATCAATGTTGTCGGCCACACAATGTACCGCTACTTCAACGTAAAGACGTTCTAAAAGATTAGTAAAAGAAGTACATTCTATAACCTCACCGGTTATTTACTCTGCGAGCTGTCACCCTAAAGAACAAAGCACAGAGTGTTGCTGCCTACAAATATCTTACCTAACGAAAGCTGAGATCGTATACATACCTGTAAAATGAGTACTCTAATGGAAAATTATTATCCTCTTATCGGGAAAAATTTCAAACCTGAAACCGTCAGAAAAACGTAAGATTGATCTGTGAAAGATGAAAATTTGATCAAAGTATAGCGAAGTCTGTCTAATCTTATAAAGGAAATGTTCCTTTAAAACCAGAGCCGCAGAAGTGTTAGTTTGCGCCGTTATAGAAACATTCATTAAAAAATTTCAGGTAACGTGAGAAACTTACAAATAAAAAGAAGTATAAAAGAAAGGTGATGTTATGTTGCGCTACTTTTACTCCTTTTGCAGTGTAGTCCTTTTGATAACCACAGTGGCACATGCTCAATGGATGAAGAAAGGTTAGTGGTTTCACCCTACAACGATTATGAAGAAAGAGAAATATAATTACAAAAGCTTCTAAACAAAACAACAACAGCGCCACCAACAACAACAGCAACAGCAACAACAACGCAGCTTACAACAACCTTCTATCATCCCATCCAGCAGGCCCTCAATCTGTGTATTACCGCTTATCAAACAGTGCTTCAACAGCAGCCTTTGAGTTTACGATGATACGAAAGATTGAGCAGATAAAATTACGAAGACAGGGAAATTGTGTTCAAATATTAACTCTGATGTTTACATTCCATGAAAAAAGAATCCTATATCAAAACGTTATAAAAAATTCAATAGATCTAAAAGAATTGTATTTCACCTAAGGAAGATTCAGCTCAAGCATCAGATACTAAGATTGAAGTGACAAGAGAAGATAATTTTTAAACTGTACAAGAGGAAGCTTGCCAACGAAGGTAAAAACTGTTTGCTTTATCATAATATTTTTAAAAAGACCTCTGGGTTATTAAAATTTTCAGTCAAATTATTATTGAGGAGAAGAAACAGTGACGGTTCGAATATTGTTGATCTAGATTATCTGAAATCTCTGCGTCGAATTGGAAGAAGGTCCCTGTGACAGGTTGGAACAGAATCAAATATGAACTTCAGACTATTAATTCCGAGAACTTTATCCAAAAAAACAAAGATTGAAGATTTGGATAATATTCCAATGTCCCCTAGACCAGATGCGAGCCTTTCCGGTCCTTCTTTTGCGTCGGACAGATTAAAGACGTTAAGTAGAACACATCACGGTTCAGACACATGTAAAATAAGAAAAAAACCATACATCGTTTCAAAATGGATAAAAACATTTATTTTATGTACTTTTATTTAAAGTGAATTGTCTCATTCATTTAAAATGAATTCATATAAACTATGTTACTCTCGATATACATGTGCTATCTTCTTACATGATTCTTCTGTGTTGTAATTTAATAGCATATAGGCGCCATAAGGTATTATATTATTTGGAATTAAAATAAAATCATGTTCATAAGAACATCGGTTTTATGTCCCCTTTCAGTTAATATTTATGTTCTTTTATTGCTTAATGTTCATTGTGAGTCAATGAAGCTAAGGGGAGCGTCGATAAACGTTACTTTGATGTAAAACAACCTTACAGCTACGGGGGCTTTTCAAGGTTCGCATCAAAGTCCTCCATAATTAATAAAAAATTTTTTTTAATATTTAGAGGTGAAGATGCTTTTATCCTGCATAAACCCATACGAAAAAAATTTCCAACACGAAAAACATAGCCCTCCGTCTCGATTATGTCTGGCAACGAGACTGACAATATGATAAAATATAATTTCTTACAATTGAAGGGTGTCGGTAACATTCTTTTTGTGATAGAGTATATTCCAGATACTTTATGGTTAAAGGCTATAATAAAAGATAAGAAAAGGTTCAAAAAACTGTTCTGTTGCTGTGTAAGAGAAGGTTATAAATGAGAGGCAGATACCTCAAATGATGTGGACAGATAAAAGTAACAGAATTTTAGGTAAAGAGTTTTCAAGAAATAGTCATAGAGTATGATATAGGGTATTACATACGTTCTCGGTTAAATTAAAGCTGCGATAGTTGAAAGAGTACAAAGAACTATAAAAGAAAAAATGCCATGGGTATTTCACGAAGATGAATCCATTTAAATATATAGATATATTATTACAAGACCTGGCTTACTCCTAAAATAGGTCTTATCATAGAACACCTTAAGGAATACTCTGTAATAGATGGTGCAAGACAAACCTCCTGCCCTTGTAAAACGGGTCAGAAATAAATTGTGACCTAAGTATCCAAACTATCATTGATGATGAAATTGATAAAATTTCAGGAAAAGGTTCGAAGCTGGATGGTCAAGGAAGTTTTTTAAAGTAGATACCGTCAGAGAATTCGAGGGACAGTGTTAAAATTCTTATTACTTAATTAAAAGGGGGATGATCCAATATTTTAGGAATTTTGGGACCCATTTTAGCCCCCCACCCTAAAACAATGGACATCAAGATTCGGAATTATCAGCGATTTTGACCTATAAACACACAACTGTAGCTTTTTGGCCTCTAAAACGTCTGTTTTCCCGGTTTTTTTTGGTGTCTGTAGTAAAAGTACCCAAAGTTTCAATTTTTGAAACCTATGTTTTTGACATTTTCTATTAATTTCCTTGCTTTTTAATTTTGGAATTGATCATTATTAAATACAATATCCATTTTTGTTTCCATTACCTATAATAATGGCGTATAAAATTCTCTAATTTTTGAGTTTTTTGCTCAGCGTTGTTCAATTTTAAACCCATTATTTTTGGTTATTTTGAATGAAAAAATGCATACTTTTTTTTCCTGTTCGCGTGCGGAAATGAATGAAATTTTCAGGGCATATTTAGTCGGGAAAGAGGCACATTTGTTACCTTAGATCAATTCTTTGTATACTGCATTAGTTTTGGATGTTGTCTTGGAACAAATTTAAAAAAAAAAGTTTTGGGAAAATTTTTTAAAATTTTCTTTGGAGTACATGAAACAATTATTTAAGTAAAAAAGGTCTATCTCGCCCAACTATACAAGCCCTGAAAAGTTGATGTTGATTTTGATACAGATAGAAAAAAAAATATTCTCAATATTTCACTTATTTTGGAACGATTAAATTTTTGAAAAAGTGAAATATTGAGATATTTTTTTTGTCTACTTATCCGATCAACCATCAAATTTCCAGAGCCTTATAATAGTTGGGCGAATTACCACCTTTTTAACTAAATAATTTTTGTATACTCAAAAATTTCCAAATTTAATTTTTTTGAAAATTTGTTCAAAAACAAATCCAAAACTATATGCAAATACAAAGAAATTTATCTAAGGTAGGAAACATGTGGGCCTCTTCCGCTGAACTACATATGCTGAAAATTTCTCACTGTTGCACGAACAGAGAAAAAAAATTATGCAATTTTTCATTTCAAATCCCAAAAAAATGGGTTTGGAAATTGGAAACGCTGAGCACAACAAAACTCAAAAAAAAAATCGAAAATGTAAATACGTAATTATTGTAGATAATGGACCAATCTATGCATATTTCAAGTTGAAGTCATTTCGAAAAAAAACTGGAACAGTTGATACGAAAAATGTAGAAAACATGGGTTTTGAAAAAAAAAAATTTTGAAAATTTGAAAGAATGACTACAGACACAGAAAAACCCGCCGAAAACAACGTATGGAGCGCGACCGCGTACCGACTCGTTTAGAGGCCAAAAAAAAGCGATACAGTTTGTGTTCGATATAGGGTCAAAATCGGCTTGATAATTCCGAATTTGATGTCCATATTTAAGTGGGTGAAAAATTGTTTTCAGCCCCAGCCAATATTGGATCATCCCCTTAGATGGTAAAAAAAACTAAAAGGTGGGTCTATAAACAAAAATACAGAGAAAATACAAGAGCAAAATTTTACAAAAACTGGTTTAGGAACTTGAAAAAGATTAAAGGAAAATGTAAAAAAGACAGTATCTTGTCAAATGGCTGGGTTACTCGATGAAGTTTAATAGTTACATAAATGCTAGTGAAATTAAAAACATTGATCATTTAACTTTGTGAACATGGAGAGTAAAGATCATTTCTATTTTACATTACCTTCATCGGCCTTCTATGGACCTACATCCTGAAATAAAAATATCAGACTTCCTACAGAGTTAATTGAACCCTATTGAAGCTCGAAAGAGGAAATGTTATGAAGTAGGGTATGCGAAATGAATATTGGAGCGCCATGATCGAGAACTATACCTGATTCAATTACAGCGTTGTAATATTTAGAAGTGTGAAATGTAAAACGTATTAAAAATTAACACAGATATGAGGATTGTCAAGAGAACTGACAGAGGCTTTTCATTTGAAAAATATTAATCAGCAATCGAATATAAATCTCTCACCGATTTGTTCATAGACTTAAAACAAAAAATTTGAAGCAAGTCCGTTATATGTAAAGATTTTCGATATTTTTAGTTAATTAAAAGATTTAAAGAAGACAACGTGTTAAACACTTTAAAGTCCAAGCTCGAGTAAACTTGAAAGATAGAAGTTTATTTATTTTCCACTCTTCAGATTGGTTTCGTAAATGTAATTACTTACGTGATGACACAATATTTGAGAATTAACGATATCCCATCATCTCTAAATGAATTAATACGTTATATCCCCGCTATGGAAGAGTATATAAATAAGCTTGTAGCAAAAGCAACACCGATGACTTCATTACTTTTGTATGTGGATCCTTCAAAAGATGTTTACATGTGACCCTGGAGTAGCATATGTTTACACTGTGACTATTTAGAACCCAGTATGTTGGAACCACTAAAGCACACGTACAAGAGTGATACACTTTTCCTAAGGATTATCAGAGTTAAAGTTTTCCTAGGTGTCACTATTATACTTTGAATAATCTCAATCAGATTCCATAGAGGGATGTATTATAGAGATTCGAAGGGAACCCTTATTCATTCACAGATGGAACAGCCTGTATAAAGTACATATACGAAAGAAACTCCAGTAGTATATAAAAAAGTCTAACTCGTAAATAAGGCATGTGAAATTGAGAAACAATAACCATGACTACCGAAGATCAATTCTATTTAACGGCTACCCTTCCTCGGCCTCATGGATCTACATCCCTGAAAATAAAAATATCTGACTTTATACAGAAATTATTGAACCCTATAACTTCTCGGAACGCAGAAATTTTTCTTTCCTGTAAGTGAAATAAATTAATTGAACTCATAACCGTAATTAGTCCCAGGGTTGCATTCATGAATTACAGAAGTATTGATTTTGTAAAAACACTTTAAAACTGCGCACACAGCAGTTTACATATACAGAAACAGTTGATGATTCGAATATTACATGAAAGGTTTACTATAAGGAGGTTAATTACAAGTTTCTACTTGGGATGTACTATAAGATACATTTATAACAAATTATGTAGCTAAGTTGAATCATGTCAAGAACCTGAATTTCGATAATAATAAACCAAGAGGGGAGTAATGGAACTGTTTCTTAAGATCTTGGCGTACTGTAAATTTTACACGATTTAAATACATTCCAGTTTCAACCATATGCATGGGTGGCGTAAATAAGCTCGTCTTTCAGATAACCCTCAGAACGCAGAGATGAACCATAACCACAAGCTAGCATTTATACGTCTTCTATTACATTTACCTGCCTACTATTGACGATCATATAGCATCTGAAATAAAAACAACTTTTCTAATTAATTACTTCGTTATGTGATCTGATGAGCTTTTTACAAGACCCGGTATGGCACTGTGTGTATACTATAGTCTATGAGACCATCAGTATGTCGGGAAGAACAAGAGGCCTCCTTTTAAGAGGTAGTTTATTTCCTAAAGATTTGCAGAGTTATTAACATTTCCTAAATGTTCACTATTTGACGCTGGGGTAATTACCACTGAGCCGAATTTCGTAATTTATAATTAAGAGACGTTGAGGTAACCCATACCCATTTCACAGTTGGGACAGCAGTGTGTAAAGTAAACATAAGTGGGAGCGTTAAATTTAATAATAATAATAATAATAATATAATAATAATAATAATAATAATAATAATAATAATAATAATATATAATAATAATACATATTAATATAATAAAAATAATAATAAATCAATAATAATAATAATAATAATAATAATATAAATTAATATAAAATAATAATATAATAATAATATTATAATGTATAATTACTTGATAATTATAATTTAATTATAATTATAATATTGAACCGGAACCTATTAATTCAATAATTATAATATAATAATTATAATAATTAATAATAATAATAATAATAATAAATAATAATAAATAGATAATAATAATTAATATAATAATAATAATAATAATAAATAATAATGAAGAATAAAGAGAGTCTTCAGGGTTTCAAGAATGCAGAGGGGGTATGGTTAGGTGGATTTTTAGCTTCGTTGTTCAGACGGGCTATCCTTTTGTTTAAATCAGGAGGTAAATACATCGCTAAAAAGCGGCTAGGACAGGTATAGATACTTCCAGGATATTATGGGTAGTGTGCCCCACTACGGCTGTAAAACGTCGACTCGCCGATGCTTCTTACAGCAGAAAATGTAGATGATGTTAAACGAAAAAAATCGACGGCAGCATGACTGGTCAAGTGTAGGTCGCCGCTAAAAAAAATCTGTAAAGTAGGAATATGAAAGACCATTAAAGAAAAAATGTATTGACTTGTTCTCTCTCTAATAACAGTGATAAGTGGTAACTTTTGCATAAACAATAATAGCCTGCATCTATTTCGTATATAAAGAAATGCGGTTGCTATCTCATTTATAAATGTCCAAGCGATATGTACCAGCAAAGATGCATTTCTCCATCCCTCTAGCCCAGACTGTAAAAGCGAATTGGATCTCTTTTCCGTGAATCCTACAGAGATCAGTGTAAGTGAATCCAATTTTATTAGTATTAACCCTGTTCACGCAATCATCAATACGGATGTACCTCTCCAATTCAATATACCAGGCACTTCTGACCAGTATCTTGATCCCTTGCGAATGTGTTTTTATATTTGAAAGCTAGGTTAGTAAATGAAGATGGGTCAGATCTCCCAGGCACCGAACACATTAAATGAAACATCTCTAGGAGCATCAGCTGCAAGTTACCCTTATCGAAGTTATATTGAAACTTCATATAAACTTAAGATGCTAAGGAGTCTCACCTGCAGTCATGTGGATATTACAATTTAAAAAATATAGAGAAACATAGGGACAATGCTGCTAAGTCTAAATATAACACGTACGAATATTACGGACGTGTGAACGGTGATATATTCTCACAGGAAAGACTTATTCTACCATTAGTGGACACTCGTATCAGGTTAACTAGATCTGCACCTCAATTTGCGCTTATTGTCCATAGCAGTTTCGGAGCCACAACTACAGCGCCAAGACCTATTTTTAAATTACTGGATGCTTATTTTTATGTACGCAAAGTGAAATTATCTCCCATTAAACATATGGAAATCGAGAAATCTCTTTTGACCGATACAGCAAAAATATCCAATCAAGAGAATTGAGACTAAAATTTTAACTTTACCAGGGATTGTGAAGTATTAAATATCCTAACATCGTCAAATTGGTAGTTACCTCAAAGAAAGTAGGATAATAGGCGATCGATTAGAACCACGAAGGTTTATCTGGGGAAACTATGGAAAGTCTCGCATTTAAATTTACCCATTCGAGACTTAGAGGTATCAGTCTGCATGTGAATGGTCAACCAATACGGTCGTGATTAATTAGATGATATACGAAGGCTCAATTTCATTGTCCACGTCCTTTTTACGATTTAATTGCCAATACTGTATCTTGCAGCGATAACGGTACAGTTGTTGTTTCCAGACATGCTGAAATCAGTAATTTATACGCGTACCATCTCACTCACTGCTTATCTTTCAGCTTGTAATGCTTATCAACTCAATTCCTAGAAAAGGTAAACATTTAGGACTGAGTCTCAAATTTGAACAAAGTTTGAAATTCCCCATCTCAGTTCTGTTGTATATGGAACATCCTCAATCATCGAGATTGACAAAGTACGAAATATAATCTTGAATTATAAAGATAACATGAAGAAACACATGAAATGTCTTTTGAAACGAAAGAAGATTTTTATGTGTCATTCGCCTGTAATGAACTCGGCTCTGTGAATTGGAGAACCGGATTCTGGAACTTGTCTTTAAACCCACTTCCTCCTCGGATGTTGAGCAATGGACATTGCGATAAACGGGTTTAAGAAAAATCAATATTGAAAAATATATTTCCTTGACTCTCTGCATTTAGATTTATGTTAAGTAATCATTATGTAAACAATCCTTTTTTAATATAATAATGGTCAAAATGTTAAGACCTTATGTTTTCCCTGTACAACCTATCAATTCTAATTTATGCGGTGTATTAAGTAACTATCTTCATTTGTTTTAAATAATGTTTCTTCTTATAAACTTGCTAAATATCATTTATGTTAAAATTATTATGTCTAACGATTTGTAAGTCCGCACTTATGTTATAAATGCTTTAAAATAAAAAACTTGTTTTATTTTCCCGCTTTTAGTCAAAGACCTTTTTATTACTAAAGAGAAAGGAGAGACTTGAAATCAATAGATCCACGGTGGGCAGGAGGTGCTGGGAGGTGGTTGAGCATTTAACTGAATTTGACTGCTTCAGGGTATGTAAACATAAATTTTGGTAAAAAATATGACTTGAATCAATAGATCATGGATGGACAGAAGGGTGCTAGGGAGGGTGATTTGATTTACTGATTTACTGATTTACTTACTGTTTAGGGTATGTAAAACAAAAATTTTGGTAAAAAGTATGACTTGAATCAATAGATCAATAGATCATGGGTGAACAGGAGGGTGCTGGGGAAGGTGGTTGATAACCTGAATTCTCATGGCTTCTAGAGAGTATGTAAAACATTCAAAAATTTATGGTTAAAAAATATTGAAATTCAACTATATCACTGGTTAGGTAGGAGGATGCTAAGGAGGGGGAGTTTGATTTACTAATTTACTGATTTAGGGTATGTAAAACATAATTTTTTTTGCTAAAAACAAAAAAGCTCCCTCACAAAAACTAAAAAACAGAGCACGTTTGCACGCTCTTGACGGTTTCGCGACTGCGGGCGCGAGCGCACGCGCCGGTTTCACGCCGGGTTGGGGCCTGCTGACGGAACCCATCTCACAGGGGTACTCAAAAACCCAAACCATCATATTCGAGTTCTACGACCTTATAAACATATATTTTGATACCAATATGGGACTAAGCGAATATCTATTAACTCAGTACCTCACCGGAGCCTGCACCGGTGCCGTTGCCAACTCCAACTCATCACGGTCAGGATCCTTTCTCCTTCTTCTAAGGACTATCCAAATTTCAGCCTTCCTGTTCTATACAATCTGTACTTTTCTTCGGAGGACCCCTCCGAGCGGGTCCTCAGACACTCATTACGAACTTATAACCATCATATTCGAGATTTACGGGTTCAATAACATATATAAGGACACCAATACTGTATTATTATACAATTATTTACTAACTCAGCACCGCACCGGAGCCAGCACCGGTGCCGGCTCCGGAGACGAATCCAAATCAGACTTACTCCTTCTTCCTCTATATCATCTCCAAATTTCAGCCTTCTACGATGATTTCCTATTTTTAGGGGCCAGCACCCCCCTACGGGGGGTGCACGGCACACATAGCGCTCCTCCAAATTTTAGGACGATACGATAAACCTTACCCGGGTAGATATATATGCGCAGAAAAGTGAAAGTAATTTCCAGATCGATCTCAAGGTTTTTATCTCGGAATCTGCCTACATACTACTATATATATATATATATATATATATATATATATTATATATATATATATATATATTATATATATTATATATGATTAATATATATATATAAATAATTATAGAATAATATAGAATATATAAGTAAACTATAAACAAAATTACAGGTAAAAAGTGAATAGAAAATATGTAAAATAGGGTATCTGAGGTGGGGGTAGGGGTAGTAATTAAATATCAGTATATATGAATAATAATAGATAAATCCGCTAGGATATAGTTAAACTATAGTAAATATATTGAATTCATGGTACAGGACACACTAGGCCCACATAGAATCGGCCACACTGGGTTGAATAATCAACTCCATGGGTGGGTCCTGGCTCTAACAATTGAAATTGAAGAAGAGAAAATTGGGGTTATCCTTGATGTTGTAATAACACCTAAAAATAGATAGAATAAAAAAGCCTATATAAAAGATGTTAGTTACATTATTATAAATAGTCCTAATATTACATAACAAAATCATTTTTATAAAGAATATTCAGTTCTTGAAGAGAAGAGAATATAGAGTTACTGTTAAAGTGGGAGAATTCAGATAAGATATGGGATAACCTTTTAGAAAGTGTTATGGACTGTAAAGTAGGAAAATGACGACGGTGAATGGGGTAAAGTTTGGGAAAATCAATGAAGATATGGTGAACAGATTTCGGGGTATGGCGACGGCAAAATGTTCAGATGGGAGGAAGATCCCGTGACATGTATTGGCTGTGAGTGATATTGGTGTGGTCAATACGGAGGCGTGCAAGTATCACCTCGTGCAGGCACTTGCCCTCGTTGATCCCTCGTCCAGCACTCTTGCCAATAAAACCGGAAGTCTTGTCGGAGAGCAGGATTATAATCAGTTGATGGGAGGGGACCTTGTCGAATGGCATCCGGGAGGTACGTAGAACAGTTTGAAAAGATGAGGCAGCCATTTTGGCCTCTCTGTCAGCGATTTCGTTGCCAGTTACCTCTACGTGAGAGGGGCCCAACACAGTATAGTATGATTTGTTTCTTACGAGAGTGGAGCAGCCGAAGAAGTTGTTGTAAGGCGGATACCATTGTGTTCTTAAAATAGTGGGTTTTAAGCATCTGGAAGGCGCTGAGCGAATCTAAATAAATGACATAAGAGTGGTCTTGGTTGAGGAATAAAATTCAAGAAAGGGCAGTCATTATAGCCATTAATTCTGCCGTGAAAATTGAAGCCAGAGGTTATGGGATAGGTTGCGGTCAGGAAAAATAGCAGACGCACCCACACTCTCTCCTGTTTTAGAGCCGTCAGTAAACACTGGAGTAAATTTACCGTGAACTACGGAATGAGACAGCAATGATGCCTTTAACAAGACAGCAGGGTGTCTAGACTTGGAGAGAGAGGTCAGGACCAGGCAAATGGAGGGGGCACTGGATAGCCAAGGTGTATACCCTTAGTCATAAGAGATTGGGTGCACCTTTTGCAAAGGGATGTTGAGGAAGTTAAAGATGTTATAAACTGTGTTTGCAAATGAACAGTAAGGAAGATTCTGGGGTATCTCTCGCAGAATCGATGTTAGAGCAGATGGTATTGGGGTTTGAAAGCGAAGATAACTTGTGCACATGATGTATTCCCTTCGAAGAGAGAGTGGCATCATATTGGATTCAACTTCAAGGCTCACCTTGGGGAGCGATCGGAAGGCTCCACTGGAGATACGGATCACCTCGTTTTGGATGGGATGTAACAGGTCTTGTAGTTAGGAGGCCGGACTATCTACTATGAAGCCATAGCTCAGCTTCCATCGGATTAGGGCGGTGTGGAGACGTAAAATGAACTTGCGATCAGCACCCCAAGATTTTGAAGGGAGATGACGTAATAGGTCAAGCACGCGATGACAAGTCGTTTTCAGGAATTTAATGTGCGGTGAGTATGTTAGGTGGTCATCAAGGACGAATCCTAGGAATTTAACTTGTGAAATTACAGGAATGGGTGAACCATATAAGATTAGGTTCCCGGGAGGAAGGTGGCAGGTTCTTCGACTCCCTTTTCCCTAAATAATTCTGCTGAGGTTTTGGTGGGGGAGAAATGGAAGCCATGAGAATTACCCCATTGTGGAATATTCTCAATAGCTAGTTGTAGTTGCTTTTCAAAAAATGCAACCTGGCACCGGCAATATATAGCGCCAGGTCATCAACATAGAGAGAAATATTGACCGTCGCTAGGAAAGAAGTAACGATGTAAATGAATCCGAGAGCAAATAATAATACACTTAGAACACTTCCCTGCTGAACGTCTCCATCCAGAGGAAAGTGACGTGATAAAACAGAAGAGCACCGAACCTGAATGAATCTGTCTGACAGAAGGCATTTAAAATAAAGAGAGGGAGCTCTCCTCGGAAACCAAGCGAGTGGAGTTTAAATTGAACCCCAGTTGTCCACGTTGTGTCATAAGCTTTTCCAAGGTCAAAAAAGACATCCAAAAACCATCCCACCATTTGAGAAGGCTTCCCGGATGTCATGATCCAGTTTTAACAAGGGATATGCGGTCGAACAAATTTTGCGAAAACCAAGCTGGAAGTTTGAAAAAGCCTGGCGACTCTCCAGAACAAGGAGAAGGCGGCCTGAAACCAATTTCTCCATCAATTTCTAAGTATGACAGATCAACCAAATTGGTCTTTGGTTGTCCGACAACTTCGGATCTTTCCCAGGTTTGGGAATGGGGATTATAAAAGTTGTGGTCCAAATAGGTGAGAAAAAGGATTCGATCAAGATTTTGTTATATAGACCCAGCAAGAACGCTGATGCAGATTGGTAAATATAACACAGCATTATGTACGTCTGGGCCAAGAGCACCGTCTTTGCTGTTCGCCAGTGCAGTTTGATACTCTGCAAATGTAAAAAAAAAAACGGTTATAGTTATGATCATCCCCATTTGGTGTTGAAAAGTCTGGCGGTGTATTGTTAATTCTCAATTTTTGAAAGGCTTCAAGATAGCGGAAAGAGCTCGAGTGGCTAGCAAAACTATAAGATAATGCATCTGCAATAGCTGCAGGAGCAGAGATCGTGTCGGTTATATCAGGCCCATAACGGAGGACTGGGTGAAGAGTTGATAGAGCTGCAAGATATTTTCTGTGCAGCTTTCCACACTAAAGGTAGGGTAGTTATGGAGTTGACAGTCGAATATAAGTTCGAAAATATTGCTTACGTGTTTGGCGATTAATTCGCCGAGATCTTGCCACAAGCTTGCTTAAAAATAATCATGTTTTGGGAGCATTGTATTGCCTGCAGCGTTTTTATGTGTCAGCTGATCTCCCGGTTAATTTGTGCACACTCTTTGGACCACCAAAGGGTTGCCGAACGTCTACCTGCGAAAGATTGCGGAATGCAAGCTTCCGCTGCTGTGGTGATAACTTGTTGAAAGAAGTTAAAGGCATCATCAATAGTCGGTAACTACTTATTGAAGGGAGAAAGTGGGATAGCTGTGGCCTGATAAAAAGAAGCCCACTCCGCTCGGTCATATCGCCAGCTGGAATTGGGTCTTGAACAAATTTGGGCTCGGTCCTACCAGTTTCATTTAAGGCAAATATTGGGTAATGGTCACTGCGATATAAACAATCAAAGAGGCACCAGAGAATTTTATGTACATAGAAAATGGGAACTCAAAAGGAATTTTCAGAAAAAAAACTGATTTCAGATACGAAGAAGAGAAAAAGATTTCTAAAAATCTTTAAAGCAAATTCGCTCTTGTTC
>JABUQX010071698.1:17500-25000 GCA_015478945.1 Trachelipus rathkii | reverse complement strand
AAGCCAACCCCACCTGAGACGCCCAAGAATTCCGATCTCTCTTCTCAAATTAGGGACAGGGATAATCACGTACCTTTAATGTCAAACATATCATGGACATTCCTCCTGTAATTCCTAATCATGTGTCCTTCCCAATATACTGTTTTGTGCGTTCTCGTAATTTTACACAACTGAGT
Source organism: Trachelipus rathkii (assembly GCA_015478945.1). Classification (NCBI taxonomy): domain Eukaryota; kingdom Metazoa; phylum Arthropoda; class Malacostraca; order Isopoda; family Trachelipodidae; genus Trachelipus; species Trachelipus rathkii. Next base: position 24,824 of record JABUQX010071698.1, on the reverse strand, counting down.
GGACAGTGTTATTAAAATCAATAACGAATAATAAAGTCTACTTAATTCCCGTTCCCATGAGGTCACTAAAATGAGAAATGGCTCTGTTCTCAATACGAGCCTCGACTGAATTGCAGACTATGATACTTACAATATATCAACACTGTCTGACTTATCAGTAATATCTACCCCAAATGCTTTTCGTAATACCTCCAAGGGTACAATATACTCCGGCGATGTTAAATATCTTTCATTGGAGATCTTAGAGGATTTACAAGAGATCTTTCCAGTTACGAAGATGTATCGCTTCCCCTCACCTTTGTCTGTTGCTTACTTTTAGTACACTTTACCCTCTATTCAGTGTTAAAATTGGATATTGTAAATATTCCGACAATATCTACGTCCTTCGGCACCGTAGATGTTTCAGATGTCAAAAGTTTTGGCATCCTAGGATGCATTGCCGAGAAATCCAGGATCTGTATGCACGCCGTGGTAAAGATTTCAATATTCCCTGTAATAAACCACCATTTTGTCTAAATTGTAACGGGGAACACAGTGCAACCAGTGTAACCTTTCATCACTATATATTTGAGCAGGAGGTCCTTTCTTTGCAAATCCTACAGAAATTAGACCAACGGGAAGCTCGATTTTTGGTTAGTGAAAGAGAACCTGTGGACCATTCGTATGCTGCAGCTGCTTCAATTTCTTCCTTCTCACTTATTCTATCTCTGCCTCGCAAAGATCGGCAACCCATGAACCATCCCTCCCGAAGTCGTTTTGTGACAAATGATCCTGCTTCTGTTCCAGTTCTACCTGCATAGCAGGTCCATCATAAGGAACCTGTATATCTGGAGATATATGCCCTCCCCTCCTCGCCAAAGCTGATTTCTGCTGTTCCTCTCACGGAGGTTCATACTAGCTCAGCACAGCCCAAGAGATTGCAAAATCTTGAGCGTCAGATCACTCTCTCCCCTCCTGGCTGGGCGTGTGGAGGAATAGACATTCAACCATCGTCATCTGACGCTGTAGATCACTCTCCTTGCTCCTCTTTGCGGCAGAAGGCTGGACCACGATCTGATGTACAGGTTGGTTTGTCGCTTGCTCCATTGGTTTAAAACTCTTCCAAAAAACATTCTAGATCAAGGTCTCCTGTGAATACATTGGAATGGCCATCCTCCTGATGATTGACCGTGCATATTCAGTGCCTTTTCTTAATATCTCACATTCTTCTTTGAATTCTTTGCCATCTGTATTCATTGCTACTACTGAGGAGTCGACTTCTAAGGAAGGAACATCTGATCTTTTGGATATCTCATCTGAAGAGGATACTGATGGCTGGGTGGTGGTGAGAAGGAAAAATAGAAAGCGAAAGAAGGACCTTTCCCCCGTTCTTCTAGGGAGAATTTGTTCCTCGACATGTCCACTCCAACAGGACGCTGACCCGTCTTTGGATTTCAGGGCTTCCCGAACATCTAGTCAAGCCCCTGACAATCATTTATAAGGTGGAGTCTTGCACACCAACGATGTGGTGTCTTCTACGACTTTCCTGATGTCCTGCTCTGATGCCCTTTGCGAAGGAAAAGTCTCCCTCTACAAACAATTTGACATCCGTCAGTAAGTCTCCATTGGCATATCAAGATTGCCTGTTTCCTCCCACTCAAGGTTCCTACTCAGTGGATGTGGACTGGGCACCTTCACAGCCTCCACTCGTTTCCCAATCTGTAGCCATGTTCTACTCAGTGAATGGGGACTCTGCACTTTCACAGCCTCCACTCATTTCCCAATCTGTAGCCTTGTCCGCACAGTTGGTCGATAAGGTAGAAGAGGACCTCATTTGTAGTCTTGACCAAGATTCCCAGGCGGTACCACTGACGCAGCCTGACTTGACCTCTTCGAACACAAAACCCGTGTCGCTTGTGTTAGATTACCCGTTACTGCCGGGATGCGATTTTAATTCTTGCGTGATTTTTGTCTACTGGAGTCTCTTAATGACTCTGGTATAGATAAGGGTAGACCTATTGTGGCGATTGCTTCTGAACGTTCTTTGAATACGGAATAGCAATGGTCTTTTTAACTTAATGCAGTTTCCCACTGATTAATAGGATTCTGCAAAGAATTAGTAATGCCTTCAATCACACTGGATTCATTTACACTCTCCTTCCTCTTCTCATCTTTTATCCAGCCTTCAACAAGTTCATCAATAACAGATTTGATATTGCTGGACATCGAAGCATCATAATGATCATATTAACCCTCTTTGCCTACAAAAGCGTTATCAGGCCAATAAATTTCCAGAGATCATTTTATTTTTCTCTCCCACTCAAGGTTATTAACCAGTGGATGTGTACCCTGTACCTTCACAAATCACAGCCTCCACTCGTTTCCCAATCTGTAGCCTTGTCTGCACAGTTGGTCGATAAGGTAGAGGAGGGTCTTGTTTATAGTTTTGGCAAAGATTCCCAGACGGTATCACTGACACAGCATGCCTTGATCTCTTCGAACACAAAACCCGTGTCGCTTGTGTTGGATTCATTTACACACTCCTTCTTCTCATCTTTTATTCATCTTCAACAAATTCATCAATAACAGATTTGATTGCTGGAAATCGAAGCAGCATAATGATCATGCGCACCCTCTTTACCTACAAACGCGTTATCAGACCAATCATTTTCTTGAGATGTGCTTTCAGGTTTTCTAAGCAGAGCATAGCTGTCGCCTGGCAATTTACCCGTCTGACAACCTGTTTTTGTTGGAAGACACTACCGCTTTTTATTCCAGTTGGGGAAATGATAGTATTGGGCTTTCGCTGCTGTTAAAGTCGTGCTAGTTCGCATCTTATTGAAGTGCAAATGCATCAAGCAATCACCTTGTTGTAGATGAGGTAAGAGGGGACGATTTGGTGTAGTGTAATGGATTTGTAATGCATTTTATTATATTTTGTATTGATTTTTGTTATATTATTATATTTGCGCCTTTAGCGTTTCTGGGCCTGGCGTCGAGGCTATGGTAGGCCACAGTTTATTGGTACTATGATATTGTTATCATATATTTATGTATAGTATGAATCCCTTTGCCGATAGACTCCGTCGGAAGAGCTGCCCAATTTGTTTTAGGATTCCGCCGTCAGGAACATAAATATATGATAACATATATTTATTTGTATTCAGTATAATGTATATGGGTGTATCTTGATAAAAATGTTCGCTTATCGCAGGGATCTCCAAACCTTTTAGCCTAAGGCCACACTGACTCCTCCACTAAGTCCCAATGGCCAAGACCTAGGTAGGTCATCATACCTAAGTTTGAATTAGGAGCGACAAGTGCGATCTGAGAAGCGAAATACAGTGAGACTAGTTTGTTTTGTGACTATAGTTTCTTACAGTGTTTTTTATTGTGAGTGTTTAATTTAATGAAAAGTGTCTTAAAGATAAAACTAGTGCATTGTACTGAGGGCCAGATTGGTGTCCCTCTGGCCGGTTTTGGCCCGGGCGTTTTTAGCTTGGAGAACCCTGGGCCTTAACGCATTTGTTCATGGAGATGCATTCCATTGCATTACACCGTCACCCAGGCTAGTTATTTCTGTAGTTTTTTTTATTGCCTTGGGTTCGTATCTTACTTCATATTTGAACAATAATTGATGACGAAAAAGAAATACTTGTTAGAAGTTGGAGCTTTTATTCCCTGCAACTTCTTCAAGATTATTTAATAGTAATCAAAATTTCAGCTTCGTATTGGATTTCAATTTCCTCTTTAGAAACAGACTTAAACATTCACGGTTACACTTTGGCATTTTTGAAACCACCATGCACTATTTAATTTTAAACAAAGTGTTTTTAAAAATTATGTTATTGAAAATTATATTAGGAAACATGATGGTCAAGTTATTGTTTTAACTTTTTTGTTTTTGGCAAGAGCTATATATACTCGTATATATATATATATATATATATATTTATATATATCATTATATAATATATATATTGTATTATATATATATATAATATATATAAATTATATATTACACTATATATATATATATATATATATATATATATATATATTCTTCCTGCTCTCTTAGCAGCAAAATGATTTATAATTTAAACCATTACATTGTGTAGCTATGATGAACGCTCATTAAAGCTAGTTCTGTTAGTCTTTCCACCCTTGCACAATTAAGAAAGTTTGTTTTGAGACTTTTGATAGTAGGATAAATACCTTTCTGGAATGCACGATACGAGTAAGAATAGAAACAAGAGTAGAATCCTTATCGGATCCAAATGTGGCATGATTTTCGATAGATGGTAAGTAAGGATTTATGGCTTATAAACTTGCCCTCCTAACTGATTTGAAAAATTATCAATTTAACGTTGATTCTAATACAAAACATTCTCTTTTCTTCATTAATTAATTAACCCAAAGGTCAAGCTCTGTTGCAAATGCCAAATTGCTTGAATATATATATATATATATATATTATATTATATTATTATTATATATATATATATATATATATATACTATAATATAATATATATATATATATATTATATATATATATATATATATATAATATATATATTATATACTATAATATTATATAATTTATATATATATATATATATATATATATATATATAAGAAAGGAGTGAAATGTCCCAGGACAACCTAAAATGTCCCGGGAGTACGTGAATGTCCCAGGACAATCTAAAATGTCCCGGGAGTACGTGAATGTCCCGGAAACCTTGAAATGTCCTGGGACACCTTGATATGTCCTGAGACAGGTTGAAATCTAGGGACACTTTAATACGTCTCGGGACATTTTGAATGTCCCTGGAAAATATAGAATGTCCCGGGACAATCTAAATGTCCCGTGACACGCTGATTTGTTCTGGAACACTTTTTAATGCCCCGGGATACTTTGAAATATCCCGGGAAAATTTAAAATGTCCCGGGACAATCTGAGATGTCCCGGGACACTTTGAAATATTCTGGAACAATTTAAAACGTCCCGGAAAAGTTTAAAATGTCCCGAGCCACTTTGAAATATCCCGGGAAACCTTTAAAATGTCTCAAGACGACTTGAAATGTCCCGGACAATTTAAAAAGTTATTGAGAATCTGAGGTGTTTCGGACACTTTAAAACGTCCCGAGACAATCTGAGATGTACCAGCACACTTTGGTGTGTCTCGGAACAGTTTAAAATGTCCAAGGACCCTTTAATATGTTACGGAACATTTTAAAATGTTCCGGGACATTTTGAAATGTCCTGGGACAATCTAAAATGTCACGGAACACTTTGAAATGTTCCGGGACATTTTGAAATGTCTCGGTAAAATAAAAAATGTCCAGGGAAACCTTTAAAATGTCCCGTGACGCTTTGAAATGTCCTGGGACAATTTAAAGTGTCCCGGGACAATCTGAGATCTTCTGGACACTTTCAAAGGTCCAGAGACAAACTGAAATGTACCGGGACACTTTGGTACGTCTCGGGATAGTTTAAAATATTCAGGGACACTTTAATATGTCCCGATAATTTTAAAATGTCCCGGAACACTTTGAAATGTACCGGGACACTTTGAAATGTCCCGGGACACTTTGAAATTCCCGGGGACAATCTGAATGTCCCGAAACACTTGAAATGTTCCGGGACAATCTGAAATGTTCTGGGACAATCTAAGATGTCCCGGGAAACTTTGATATGTCCCGAGACACTTTGAAATGTCTCGGAACACTTTAAAAAGTTCCTGGACAATCTAAAATTTCCCTGGATAATCTGAAAAGTTCCAGGGGAATCTGAGATGTCCCAGGACAATCTGAAATATCCCGGGACAATCTAAGATGTTTCGGGACACTTTGAAATGTCCATGGAACACCTTGAAATTTCTCGGGTGGGACTTGAATTCTGCTTGTAATTTATAATGGTAAGTGTAGGACTGGTACAACTGACTTGTCCTAAATTATAATGGTAAGTGTGGGACTGGTACAAATGACTTGTTCCAGTTTATGATGGTAAAGATGGGAGTGGGACAACTACTGTCTCTTTTCAACAAATAAACGTGGAGCTATGACTGCTCTCACCTTGTTCAAATTTATAAATTTAAAAGTAAAACAGGGGTAACTCTTTTTATTTTCATATTATAGGGCTTATGTTTTGTTTTTATCACATTTATATTGGGAGTGGTGGTTCTGGAACAACACATTTCTAGATCCAATATATGTGGAGTTTATTAAAATATGTGAACAGATGGGACTGGGACAACTTAAAAATTTCCGGAACTTTTGAAATGTTCCAGGAGACTCTGAAATATTCCGGGACTTCTCAAAGTGTCCGGGACATTTTGAAATGTCTAGGTACACCCAGATTGTCCTTGGAAATTTCGAAGTTTCCCGGGACACTTTGAAATGTCCAGAAACAATCTGGATTTCCCGGGAAACTTCAAGATCTTCCGTGACAAACGGAGATGTACCTGGAGAATTTGAGATGTCCCGGGACACTTCAAGATGTCCGGGGACACTTTGAGATGTCCCGGAACAATCTAAGACGTCTATGAACACTTTAATGTCATGGAACTTTAAAATGTCCCGGGAAAATCTGAAATGTCCTGAGAATCTAAGATATCTCGGGACACTTTAAACTATCCAGAGACAATCTGAGATGTCCAGGGACACTTCAATATTTCAAGGGACAATCTAAAATGCTCAGGGACAATCTGAAATGTTCCGAGACAATCTGAAATTTGGACATCTTTTTTAGAAGTTCTTGAAACATCTTTTTGTCCATAGATATCTTTAGTTGTCAGGAATTATCTTTAGTTAGTCCAGGGATAATCTTTTGTATCCCGGAACATTTTTAAAAGTCCCGGGACATTATTCGTTGTTCTGGAAAGTCGTTACTTGTCCCGAAGCATCTTTTGCCGTTCCGTGATATATTTTGCTGTTTTTGAATATTCTTAGACGTCCCTGGACAGTTTTTCATTTTATGAGATATCTTGTCCTTACAAAATTACATCTGAGACATCTTTCGTTATCCTGGAACATCTTTTGTTGTGGCTGTGCCTTTTTTTTGCTAGGACATTTTAAGATGTTCCGGAACATCTTTTGGTTTCTAGGGACATCTTTTATTGTCCCATAACAATTTTAAAAGTTCCTGGAAATCTTTTTGACTTTCTGACATTTTTTGGAAGTCCCGAGAAGTTTTGATGTTTTCCCAGGCATATCTTTAGTAGTGTTGAGACATCATTTGTTGTCCCGGGACTTCTTTACCTGATCTATAACGTCTTTTGTTACTCCGGGACTTCTTTTATTGTTCAGGGAGATTTTTTGACTTCCAGGAACACCTTTTGTTT
>JABUQX010071697.1:15000-23052 GCA_015478945.1 Trachelipus rathkii | reverse complement strand
ACTTATCTCGATCGAATATTTACATAAACGTACTTAAACTACGAATAAACAGTTTTCATTAACAAGAGTATCTAAGCAAACAATTACCTTCCGAGAGAAAACCCAGGAGGATGTGCCCCTTGAGAGGGTGTGAATCCGTGAGAGGGGGATCACCCCGAAGGGTTGTAAGCGGGCTTTGGGCCTTCAGCCCGAAGGGCTGAGGCCTTACCCCTCCTTCGGAGTGGTAATGCGCGCTTACACCCCCTCGGGGTGATCCCCCTCGCAGGATTCACACCCTTTCAGGGCGCATCCCTCCTGGGTTTTCTCTCGGAAGGTAATGTTTTGCTTTAGATACTCTCTTGGTTATTGAAAACTGTTTATTCGTAAGTTAAGTACGTTATGTTAAATGTTACTATGACAATGTGGAAATAACTGATTTGTTAGAGAAATGATGAGTTTTTGTAAGATATTACTGTGTTAACTGACGATGATGTGTTAGAAACGTGGGCCTAGGTTAAGTTTTTGTTGAATAATGTTAGGTTTGCCCCAGACTTTTGCTAATGTCACGTTTATTCATAGGTCAAAATGATCTGTTATACTCCGAAACGAGTGACACCTTGATGAAGATAGTGTCAATTTATAGTTCAAGATGTTGGTATCCTTGATAGATTGGTCACTTTGTTAAGGGATTTGTTAGATAATACGGCTTTACCTGGTTGCTAATATGCTCGAAAAGTGGGAACATATTGAAGAATTGTATGACCTGTTAGCTAGTTTCCTTGATCAGTAGGGAATTTTTCAGGATGTTAGCTGATTATTCATACGCTAGGTATGTTAGGTTTGCATTTGTACATTATATTTCCTAGTCGCGTTATGAATTGTTAGCTTTTATGATGCAAAACTTTGTTGGTTAGCATATTTTTCCGTAGGTTAGTATATAAGAACATTATTTTTATGTGGTATGTTTGTCCAAAATGATACTTGAAATATGGACTTGAATCAATAAGCTCAATTAGGATCACAGAGGAGGGGTGGGAACGGGTAGGGGGACTGCGGGGATGAGTGTTGATTTACTGATTTACTGATTACTGCTTTAAAATCAGTAAATTATTACGTTTTACTGTGATATTTTATCAAAGAACTTATTTTTATGTTATGTTAGATAAAATTTTGTTATTTTTGTTATGGTGTTTGGTTAAACTTTGTTATGTTTGCCGATTATTCGCTAGGATTTATGATGTTTAGATGAGATTATGATGAATTTTTGGTTAAATGTTACGAAGTTGATTTGGTTTAAAAAAACATTTGTTAGTTCAGCCATTATATTCTTTGCAGTATGAGTGTTGATTAGACAATTTTAGCTTAAATTTTGAATATTTACCGATGCTTAATGTAAAATTAACATTGATATGTTCGAGATATGCTTGAAAAAAAGTAGTGAATAGGTTACATTTTGGACGAAGTGTTATGTACTTTACTAGTTGTTAAGTTGCGAAGTTTGTTAATGTTAGTGGTTTATTCGTAGCGTATTGGTGTGTTGGGTTTGTCGTGTACATTATATTCAAGTTCAGGTTATGTTATGTTTAGCTTTATTAATGTGGAAACTTTGTTACGTTAGCGTACTTTCGCTCTGTATGATAATTGAACAAGGTTATGATAAATCTTGCAAAATATTGCTGTGTCAATGTAAAATTAACGTTAATATGTTAGAGATATGGTTGGTAAAAGTATGAATAGGTTACGTTTTGTATGCAAAGTCAGTTATTTACTTTACAGGTGTTAAGTTTGGAACTTTGTTATTGTTAACAGTTTATTCGTGCTTAAGTTGTGTTAGATTTCATCGTTGTAACATTATTTTCTTAGTTCTGGTAAGGCTATGTTAGCTTTATTAATGGTTAAAAACCATGTTACGTTAGCATATATTCGTAAGGTTAGTATCCAAAAGTTTATAATTGTGATTGGCGTTGTTTTGTTGTTGTTGTTGTTGTTGTTGTTGTTGTTGTTGTTGTCGAACGAAAAATATACCCTTTTGAACTGATATGGGGTTCATTCGTATGTCGTATTTGTTTACTTTCTTCTGATTGGTTGAAAGAAGAATCTCATTACATTTAAGGATGTTTATACACTATTTTCTTCAGTAGCTTAGTTTTTCGCTGTAGTTGATACGACGACATCTCCTGCATCTCGTACGTTTGTTTGTTATATCTTCACGAGGAGTTTCGTTATTCCCAACGATGTGTCAATTTATATTTAATCGTAAACCGAATGACGACTGCTACATTGCTTGTATTCTTGCCAGAGGGTCAAATAAATAAGTATTGCATCACCTTATGCAAATAGTTAAAGCGTAAAATCATTTTTTCATGTTTAGAGTTGGTATTTTCTGAAAGGAGGCGGAGTCTAAAAAGAGATAAGTCTAAAAACTTTACTTTATTCGTCTTTACTCGTTAGGTATTATTATGGTTAGGTAAGGTTATGACACATTTTGTTTGATAAACTGTTTACTGTGTCAATGTAAGAATAACGTTAATATGTTAGAGATATGCTTTGAAAAAGTATGAATCAGATTACGTTTTGTATGTAAAGTTAGTTACTTTACTGGTGTTTAAGTGAGAACTTTGTTTAATGTTAAACTGTTATTGGGCATAAGTTGTGTTTAGGTTTGTCGTTGTACATTTATTTTCTTAGTTCATATGATGCTATGTTAGCTTTATTAAAGTGAAAACATTGTTATGTTAGGATATATTCGCTGGTTAGTATGATAAAGAACTCAGTTGGGAACTTTGTAATGTTAACAGTTTATTCGTGTGTTAAGTGTTGTATAGGTTTGGCTTTTGTACATTATTTTCTTAGTTCATGTTACGTCATGTTAGCTTTATTGATTGGGAAAGCTTATTACGCTAGAGTATATTCGTTGATTAGTATGATAATTAAACCAAGTGTGGAAATTTTAGTTTAAATGTTACTGTGTCAGTGTAAAGTTAACGATAATATGTTAGAGATATGCTTGAAAAAGTAAGAATAGGTTACGTTTTGTGTGCAGTGTTAGTTACTTTAGAGGTGTTAAGTGTGGAACTTTGTTAATGTTAACAGTTTATTTGTGTTTAAGATGTGTCAGATTTGTCTTTGTGTATTATATTCTTAGTTTAGATGATGCTAAGTAATCTTTATTAATGTGAAAACTTTGTTACGTTAGCATACTTTCGCTTCTCTGTATGATAATTAACCACTGTTGTGAGAAATTTTTGCTAAATGTTACTGTGTTAGTGTAAGATTAACGCTAATATGTTAGAGATATGCTTGATAAAGTGTGAATAGGATACGTCTTTGTGTGCTATGTTAGTTACTTTACTGTTGTTAAGTGTAGAACTTTGTTAACGTTTACAGTTTATTCCTGTTTAAGATGTGTCAGGTTTGTCATTGTGTATTATATTCTTAGTTTAGATGATGCTAAGTAATCTTTATTAATGTGAAAACTTTGTTACGTTAGCATACTTTCGCTGGATGGTATGATAATTAACATTGTTGTGAGAAATTTTAGTTTAAATGTTACTGTTGGTTAGTGTAAAGATTAACGTTACATATGTTAGAGTTATGCTTGCAAAAAAGTAAGATTAGGTTACGTTTTAGCATTACCATGTTTAGTTGCTTTACTGGTGTAAGTGTGGAACTTTTGTTATGTTGACTGCCTTATTCCTGCTTAAGATGTGTTATGTTTGTCTTTGGGCATTATTTTCTTAGTTCAGTTGATGCTATGTTAGCTTTATTAATGTGGAAACTTTATTATGTTAGCATACTTTCGCTGGTCTGTATGATAATTAACCAATGTTGTGATAAATTTTTGCTAAATGTTACTATGTTAGTGTAAGATTAACGTAAATATGTTAGAGTTATGCTTGAAAAAGTAAGATTAGGTTACGTTTTGCATACCATGTTAGTTGCTTTATTGGTGTTAAGTGTGGAGCTTTGTTAATGTTAACAGTTTATTCCTGCTTAAGATGTGTTATGTTTGTCTTTGGGCATTATTTTCTTAGTTCAGTTGATGCTATGTTAGCTTTATTAATGTGGAAACTTTGTTACGTTAGCATACTTTCGCTGGTTTGTATGATAATTAACCAATGTTGTGATAAATTTTTGCTAAATGTTACTGTGTTAGTGTAAGATTAACGTTAATATGTTAGAGGTACGAACCAGACCAGAATCATAGGTATTGCGTAATGTTTCGAAAACGAACCAACCAAGAATAAATCATAGGTATTGCGTAATATTTCGAAAGTGGGAGGAGTTTGAAAACATTTCTCGACTGTATTTGATAACTTAGTGAAAACAGGAACCAGCATTCAGCTTCGTACATCGTTGCGCTTCTGTATGCATTGTTAGTATACTTTAGGGTTGTTAAGGTATTGAAACTTTGGTTAATGTTAGTCATATTCGATCATAAGGTATGTAGGTTTTGTCATTGTGCGTTATATTCTAGTTCAGGATATGATATGTAGCTTTATGATGTGAAAAACTTGGTTTACGTCAGTCATATATTTGTTTGGCAGTATGTTGTGATTAAATTTTTGTTAAATGTACTTGTGAATGTAAATAATTAGTGATATGTTAGAGATCTGTTTGAAAAAAAAAAAAGTGTGAATATGGTACGGGCTGTAAGCAACGTCAGTTACTTTCCTGTTGCCAAGTATGGTATTTTGTTAGGTTTGATGTTATACATTATATTCTTGCATCAGGTTATGTTATGTTAGCTTTATTGATGTGAAAACTTTGTTATTTACTGTTTTACTGTTTTAGTTTATGTAAAAATGTAAATTTTTTTTACGTTATAAACATAAAAAGAATAAAATTATTAATAAAAAAAAAAAAAAGTTTTAAAAAAAAAAAGTTAAAAAATTAAAAGTTTTAAAAAAAAAAAAAAAAACTAAAAAGTTTTAAAGAAATAAAATTAAAAATAGCTAAAAGTTTTTTAAAACAAAAAGTTTTAAAGAAATAAAGTTAAAATAAATAAAAGTTTTTAAAACAAAAAGAAAAAAAAAGAGTGAAAGGCAACGTTCTATATGTTTTTGCTAGTTACTTTACTGTTGTTAAGTATTGAACTTTGTTAATGTTAGTTGTTTATTCGTGTTTAAGGTATGTTAGGGTTGATGTTATACATTATATTCTTACATTAGGTTATGTTATGTTAGCTTTATTGATGTGAAAACTTTGTTATGTCAGCATTAATTCGAGGGTGGAGTATAAAAAAGAACATTATTTTTATGATATGTTTATTCCAAACTGTACCGAAATATGGACTTTAGTCAACAGATCAATAGATCAATACCCCAATAGATCAGGGTTGGGATGGGTAGGGGTGGTTTGATTTACTGATTCAGTGATTTACCGTTTTGAGGGTATGTAAAAACACAATTTTTTACGTTATAAACATAAAAAGAATAAAAATTTTAGTTAAAAACAAAAAAGTTTTAAAGAAATAAAATTAAAAATTAAAGTTTTTTTTTTAAAAAAAAAACAAACTGAAATGTTTTAAAAGAAATAAATTTACAAAATAGCTAAAAGTTGTTGAAATAAAAGTTTTAAAGAAATAAAGAGTTAAAAATAAATAAAAGTTTTTAAAACAAAGAAAAAAGATGTGAAAGGCAACGTTCTATATGTTTTGCTAGTTACTTCACTGTTGTTAAGTATTGAACTTTGTTAATGTTAGCTGTTTATTCGTGTTTAAGGTATGTTAGGTTTTTCGGTGTATGTTATATTCTTGGTTTCAGACTATGATATGTTAGCTTTGTTAAGCTAAAAACTTTGTTACGTTGGCATATATTCGTTGATCAGTATGATAATTAGGTACGGTGATGCAAAATATTACAGTGTTAATACGAAAATAGTAATGATATGTTAGAGATATGTTTGAAAACGTATGAATAGGTTACGTTTTTGTATGCAACGGTAGTTACTTTACTGTTGTTAAGTATGGAACTTTGCTAATGTTAGTGATTTATTCAGGCATAGGGTATGTTCGATTTGATGTTATACATTATATTGTTACATCAGGTTATGATATGTTAGCTTTATTGATGTGAAATCTTTGCTGCGTTAGCGTATTTTCGTTGGTCAGTATGATAATTACACAAGATTGTGATAAATTTTTTGTTAAATGTTACTATGTTCGTGCAAAAATAATAATGATATGTTAGAGATATGTTTGGAAAAGTGTGAATAAGTTACGTATTGTATGCAAATGTTAGTTATGTCACAGTTGTTAAGTATTGAACTTTGTTAATGTTGACTGCTTATTCGTGTATAAGATGTGTTTAGGATTGTGAGTGTACATTATATTCGTAGTTCATATGGATCCTATGTTTGCGTTATTAATATGAAAACTCCGTTGTTACGTTAGCATTATATTCATTGATCAGTAAGATACTTACACAAGGTTGTGATAATTTTTGTTAAATGTTACTATGTTAATGTAAAAACATCAGTGATATGTTAGAAAAAGTGTAAGTAAGTGTTTACGTTCAGCGCTCAATGTTAGTTACTTTACTGATTGTTAAGTTGAAAGCTTGTTAATGTTAACTGTTTATTCATGTTTAAGTGTGTTAGGTTTGTGAATGTACGTTATATTCGTAGTCATGTGATGCTATGTTTGCTTTATTGATGGGTGAAAAACTTTGTTACGTTAGCATTATATTCAATGATCAGTATGATATTTAGACAAGGTTATGATAAAATTTTGTTAAATATTACTATGTTAATGTAAAAATATCAGTGATATGTTAGAAAAAGTGTAAGTAGTTTACGTCTGTGCTCAATGTTAGTTACTTTATTGTTGTTAAGTATGGATCTTTGTTACGTTAGCATATATTCATTGATCAGTATGATAATTAGACAAGGTATGATAAATTTTAGTTAATATTACTATGCTAATGTATAAATATCCAGGATTTGGGTAGGGATGGGGTGGGGTGTGTTGGGTGGTTTGATTTTACTGATTTACAGGTTTAGGGTATGTAAAACCCAAATCTAAGTTATAAATATGAAAAGCGTAAAAATTTAGTAAAAACAAACTGTTTAAAGCATATAAAACAAAAATAAATAAAAGTTTTGTGTTATGTTATACAGAATATGACATGAATCACTAGATCATAGATGGGGAGGGGCGTGAGGTGGAGGAGGGTGAGGAGGGAGGGGAGGAGGCTCAAGAGGCTCCAGAGGCTCTAGAGGGTGTTTGATTTATATAAAAAACGTAAATTTTTTAAGTTATAAACTTAAAAAGAATAAAAAAAATGTTTAATTTTTTTTTTTTTTTTTTTTTTTTTTTTTTTTTTTTTTTTTTTTAATTTTTTTAAATTTTTTAAAAATTTTTAAATTTTTAAATTTTTTTAAAAATTTTTTTTAAATTTTTTAAATAAATTTTTTTTAATTTTTAAAAAAAAAATTTTTTTTATTTATTTATTTTTTTAATTTTTATTTTTTTATTTTTTTTCTTTTCTGTATCGAGGATACATCATAAGAAAGATGTATACCAAGTTTCGTTGTTCTACGCCAATATTTCAGTTTTGTGGGGTTGGTGACCCCCCTTTGGGATGTGAACGGATATTTAACCCATATATGATATGGGTACTAGATATGAAGGGTATATACCGAGTTTCATCGTTCTAGGTCAATATTTCAAGTTTGGGGTCCCAGAGACCCCATTTAGGCTGTGTACGGCTATTTAACCCATATATGATGTGAGTAGCTTATATGGTATGTGTATACCGAGTTTCATCGTTCTAGGTCAATATTTCAGTTTTGTGGGGCTGGTCCCCGAATTTGGTCAAATCGGTCATTTTACCCCGGATACATCTAAGATACACCCTAAAAAGGCTGTATATCAAGTTTCGTTGTTCTATGTCAATATTTCAGATTTTTGGGGTGAGTACCCCATCTGGGGCACCCACAGTCATTTTACACCCAGGGTCATCTAAGATACATCCTCAGAAGGATTGTTATACGAGTTCATCTTCTAGGGTCAATATTTTCAGTTTTGTGGGCTGGTTCCCGAATTTGGTCAAATCGGTCATTGTACCCCGG
>JABUQX010071697.1:0-10000 GCA_015478945.1 Trachelipus rathkii | reverse complement strand
TAATGGATAATCGTGTGTCTGAGCACAGCTAGTTGATTATAACATCTCGTTTATTTACAGATCATTCTATTGGCCTAATAATTATTGTTATTACAACCTTCAGAACTGACGGATTTTGTGTTGAGCGTCTTTATCTGAAGACATATGAGTGCCCAGCATAGTTACTGCTTTAGTGTGTATAGTAATTAGAGGAATTCTCTATGAGTGTTGGAACTCTCATGTCCACTTATATTAGATGTGACAGATGTTTTACATCAGGTTTTCTGTAGAGAATATATGTTCTTTCGATATTCCAACTCACCATTCGTTCCACTCCATATTTCAACCGTCTCTCACCGTACCCTTATGAAACAATTGTGTAGTTTGACTTTCTTTTATTGTTATACCTTACGGATAACAACAACAAACCTTACTTACGACAGACATGGATAAACTTTACGGTGCATTGTCTACTATTATAATGTTACATACTATATTTCTATTACAGACGACACATTTTGTCACCGGTCTGCATTTCCGGCGAATCCTGGACTTTGTTTGTAGTTCGTATAGTCCAAAGTGTTTCCATTAGTGTTTGCTATGATGGGACGTGGAGGTGTGTATTATTTTGGATCTGATGATGCCATAGGTATTTTTTTTACCATAATTTATTTTACATTAATGGGTGGAATTATCGTTACTGGACCGAGGAAAACACCTGCATATCATTCTACCAGCACGCACACCAGGTAGTTGTACTCCATAGAATGTGTAGTGTGAAACTACTAGATAATATTGACTGTATCAGGTTCCGGATCATACTGCATAGAAACCTAAGATAGCGAATGAAAATCTATATGAGAGTTTCTCTGGACATCTTACCTACTTTGTTCACAAGATACTCTTCCTCGTGACGTTTCCTATATTACATATTGTACACTTTGTTACAATTAATTTTGTTAGTTTTACTATCCAGCATTGCAAGATTATGCTCCTTAAGCACATTACATGCAGAGTTTGTCTGACTGGCAACGAATCTACTCTTAGAATTACTTAACATCACCCCGGTAGTTTATATGTATATGAACATGGGTCCATTATTTCCTATGGCTCTTCCTGTTATACTCAGCTCTTATCTCTACTCAATCGTGGAGTTATTACGCTTGTTGTGGGGCTACCTGAAACAATCGGGCTATAGTGTGCTTTTGGTACAAACACCTGATTGAGCTATGGTATGTTAATTACCTCTTAATATGTCGATTAGTCAGTTCATCGTACCTAAGATCTATACCTCTTCTAATATTAACGTACGCTGTATATGGGGTTTTCGGCCCTCATTCACGATGTTCTATACCTATTACAACTAACATTGTTTTCGGTTAACTATTTTACTGGCTATAGCATGCACTTAATTTTCCGCGTGTATTTGAATCTTTATTGACTTTTATATCTCTATGAACCTAAATATAATTTTTGCTCATTAAAATTTCCATTTAATTATCGGATACACGATATGTGTTGATGATAAAGTTCTGTAATGTTTCGATGTAGGCATAGTATGCATATTGAGAGTAGCGGCCTCTTTTATTGTCTCTACGAAAGATGGGTTCTTAATTAGATTTAGCATCATTACAGAAATATTCCGTTGTTGCACATTACTTATAGCTGAGACCTACATCACTCACACACATCACACACCACACACACACACACACACACACACACACACTAAATCATGTATATATATATATAATATATGTAATAATATTATTTATATATATTTATTTTATTATTAATATTAATTTTATTTATTTTTAATATTATTATTTATTATTTATAATATATATTATATATATATTTTTATTTACTATATATATAATTTTATATATAATATATATTATAAATTATATTTTATTTATAATATTTATTATATTATTTGTCAATATTTATTTTTAAGTCCGTTGATTTTTTTTTTTTATTTTTATATTACTGTAGTGATTTCTTGTTGTTTATTGATATTTCTTCAGATTATTAGTTATTTATTATTATTTTATTACTATTTATTATTATATTTTCTATATATATATTACTTACATTCTTACTATAATTATTAGTTGTGTTGAGGTTATAATATATATGTTTATTTATATATAATGTATAATATTCATATGTAATAGTTGTCGTTAACTTGTGTGTTTGATGAGACTCGTGCGGGGTGTACATGTTTTTCTTCTCTGCCTGGTTACGTTTTTTTTTGTGTGTTAAGTCAGATTTTCTTTGGCTTTTTTATAGTGTGTTAAGAGTTCTTTCAAGTTTAATTTATTTTTCGAGTTGTTTCGATTAAATTCAAATTTAATTTTGTAAGTTTATTTTGAATATTTTGCTGATTTTAATGTTAACTTCTTAACTACCGCCAATCATTTTCCTCATCCTGAATATTATTGTTTATATTTGGATTATTTATTTTATAAAGTTTTTTTAAGAAAGACACTAAACGTCTATACAGATATATATAATTTATTTGTTGAGAGTTCGCTTTTAAATTATATATTTGAATTAATATGAATTAGTTTATTGCTGATAAAAGACAAAATTTGTTTTTATCCTTTTAAATGGTTTATGTAACGAATTATGTATTTTTAACTGTTTTTAATCGTTTCTGTAACTAATTCGTAGACATCTATCGCTTTGTGTTGTATGTGTTTATTGTTGTTTTGTGTGTTTGGTGTTTGGGTTTTTGATGAATACGTGTGCAATAATTTATTTTAAACATTTATTTAACATATTTATAAAATTTTTGGTTTTTTGGTTTCTTTATACATTCCATTTTGAAAAAACGTAAAGCTTTATTTTTAGTTTTATACTTAATATCCCAAGTTTACCATCACCTTGAACTTTATTTTTTTTTTCTTGAACATTAGTTTTAAGTTATACTTGTTAGTACACGATCGCTTGTTTGTGTGTGTGTGTGATTTTGTTTTTAGTTGTTTTTATTGTGGTTTTGTGTTATATCTGTTGGATTGAGGAACGTGTAAATTTTTAAAACTGTTAGAGCTTGTGTTGTGACGATTTTTGTTCTGTTGCATGCTGGTTTAGTCTGATTTACGTTAATAATTTCCATGTCTTTACTATAATGTGTGATGTGTGCATCTAGCGTGTGTATGTATTTTTTCTTAGTGACTTGCTATATCGTTTCGACACGCTCTTGTGTGGCGTAGCTAATTTCTCTACGTATTAAATCTGTGCGTAAATCACCTCTCTAACTCTCTAATATCCTATACATTTTATTATTTCTGAGACCAGCTGCCATGGATTTTTCAAAATAATACTTATATATCTCTAACTATAATTCTTTTTCTATATAATTTCCGTCTAAATGGTGTTTTTTTTAAACCTATATTAAAAACATAATACATCTCCTTATAAACGTTCTCGAGTAAACTGTAATCTCTCTTAATATTTCGATTGTCTGTGGCTTAATAAATTCTTTCTTCCCTTAACTACTTAATCTATTATCTATGTTTCTGCTACTCTCCCCTATTGTGAACAGAATTCAAATTTTTTTTACAACTTTACTACTTCTATTGAACTTTACTTCTCCCACCTAAAATTCTGATATCCTCTATTATTTATTTGATTTTCAATCAGTTGAGGCTACTCACACTGATTTTTGGTGCGTCTCTCTACAAGCTGATGCAGCTTTGTGAGGAATGTGCCTAAAAATCATTCATATCTCAGACAATACTGGAACATGTTTTTATAGAGGAACCTACACAGGATGCGAGAGTACTACGCTAATCCAATCGTGACGATACCGTTTTGTACTGCTATTTGTTCTGACATGTCTTTATCTTCGCGTGCTCGTTTTTAAATACACCATTTCTCTCTTCCTATTGTAACTCTACCAGCAAACTTTAGCTTCTAATATAATCTTACTTCTCTCCAGTCTGCTTCTCACTATGCCTAGAATATCTTAATTTTCTTTTTTCACTTTTAGAGTCGCGGCATATTGTGGTTTATATTGCGTTTTTTTTGTCGAACTATCTCTTTGATAATGTATCCGCTTTTACTTCCTGGGTAGCCCTCGTTTACCGTCTGGAAAAGGTGGGGCCGTAACACCGATGGTTATTTATTGATGCTATTTTCATTCCTATCTATTCAACAAATCTTTTCTCCCCAAAATCCTATGTTCGTATGAAGCTTTTCTGCGCCATTAACTTAAATACTATTGCTATATTAACGGCTATGATTATAAATCCTATTCTCCTATTACTCTACATTAATTTTCATTCTGCTCGGAATGTTTCAGGATTAACTATTCGATCAGTACTAAGTCGACTTTCACTAAATAATGCGTACAATCCTTCTAGTTCTCCTCAGATAAAAATTTCTGCCCTCTTGCCTAAATATAACATCTTATTCTAACAATCTTTGTTAAACTTCCTTTCCTCCCTATCGCTCTGACGTTCTGTATGCTAACTTCTCCTCTTCTTAAAAATGGCCTAATATCTGCTTCGCAGCTTTCCTGTTTTTCATACGTTATAGTTTCTACTCTGGACGATTTCTTTGTCCATACCCCCCCTATACTCCTTCTTCTCTCATGTTTCTCATGTCCTTACCTGTTGATTCATACATATACGTGTGTGCATGGTGACTGAGAATTCTTATTGAATCTCAGGTAAAGTTAGGGTTACCCGGATTGCATTCCTCCCCGTGTTTTTTTGACGGGAGTGTGTCTTCTGTATGCTGTGCGCTCGTCTCTTCAACTCTTACCTCTAGTCTTAATTATCTAATACTTTTCCTCAGTTCTGGAAGCGCGCATACATGTCCAACCGATCCCTGAAAAAGTAGCCGCTCTGCATCCTTCTTAACTTATCGCCCGTGTTACTAGCTGCTCATTCGTATTCTTTAATGCTATATAGAATCTGTTAAACTCCTTCTTTTAAACTTACTCATTTCTGGAAATCACTGGTTTTAGTGTGCATCCCTTCTTGTCAAGATCTTTATCCCACATGTCATTTATTGTACAACCAGCACCTCTCGTTAGCATGACTGTCCTATTGCAAATTGCTGATTATTTATTGTCTTTTCCCTTTCGTTTTACTCCTGAAATTCTTGATTCTTTGTTCATAAAAAACATGTTTGGACCGGATTTGGCACGTCGTCGCTGCTCTCTTAATCTCTTCTCTTGGCTTCCTCCTTCTCTTGCTTACTCTTGTGTCTTATTTTTCTCCCGATATTCTGCTTCTATTATCAGCATCTCGTTGAGATGAGAGCGACCTCTTCCTCCCCTGTTACATTAAGTGTGTTTCTCGTCAAATGATTCTCTATCTATCTTCCAACTTATTTATCCTACTTTTTCTATCATACGATTTCTCCTCAGCTGTACTTCCAACTCTGTTCACTTCTGCCCTTATGACTCAACCCTCCACTTTTCTACTCACTTCATAATTCTCTCCCTCTTATTTGGTTTAGTTGTCCTTTGTCTTCAAGTCTTTTCCGATTCTATATCCTTTGTCGATTGGTAGGGATTTCCCGTTTAGTTGTCACCGCAACCTTTGATAAAAATTTCTATATCTCTTTAAAAACCTATCAACTTCTCTACATTCTACCCTCTCAAAGACACTCTCTCACACTTCACTATTTTCTATCGAATCTCCGGTTCTTTAAGCGTCATTCTCTGTTTATATAACGTTTTATATAACCATTCTTGGTCTTAACATAAATGCAAGAAATTTCTTGTTAAACCTCATATTTCTATATGATTGCTTAATTATAGGTGCCTCAAGAAACTGGAAGTTCTTTCATAGTTTGCTTGTGAAATTTTATTTCCTCTCTACACTGCTTCCATATTTATAAGGTCCTTTAATTCGTATCTCCAAATGGATTTTTAAGAAATTTAGCATGTTTTTTGGGCTCCTGACTCCACCTTTATTGGATAGTGAATTGAGTCTAAACTTTAAGATGTACTAATAAACTGTTTTTCCCCTACTTTCAAAATACTCTCTTTACCTCTATCTCTGGCAATTCGTGACTTTGGCGCAGCTATCTCTTTTCTATATGGTTGTGTGGTGTGATACGTGAGCAGCGGTAGAGTCAGGGATTTTGTGTCCGGCTTGTATTTTCCTACTCTCCTGTTGTGTCGTCGCCCTCTGCTTTCATACATAATGTTTTTGTATTTTTGGCGTTTTTGAGGTGCACATCATCTCGCTGATGTGAAGTTTTGTGCTTTTAAAGTTTCTTTAATAAGACGACAGATATAATCCCACACTTCAGATCTGTTGTTTTTTATGTCAATCGTTATTTCCATTCTCACTTCTTTCGTGGAACTCCATTAGCGATATTCAGAAGTTTCCAGAACTAATTATTTAACGATAACTTCCTCTCTGTGAAAGCGCGCAAGCTCTTCGGCTTCACTCTCAAGATTTTCCTATTAGGGCTCGGGAGGTGCTGTCTCTTTGTCGTTTTATTGTCTAGCCCCCTTCCTTGAAAAGTATCATTCTGCCCTGGAGTGGTGGTATAACTGCTAAAAAATGAAAAAAAAAAACTATTTTAGTTATTACATATAATATATATATATATATATATATATATATATTATACTGTTATTTATTTATACGTGTATTTTGTGTTTATATATATATTATTTATATGTAATATATATGAGTGAGATTAGTGTATGTAATTTATATTTAGGTGATATATTTTATAATATATCGTATTATTGTATTATATATATAATTACTGTTTATATTATTTTTGGTAGTTTTGGTTTTCAATTTTATGTTGTCTAACACATTGGTTAATTATTATTTATATTATTTTTATACATTGGTTGGTCATACATATGAGTAAATTTTGGTGAACCATTGTGTGTTGTGTATAGAAACCAGATGACGTTGTTTCATTTTGTGATATTATAAAATATATATTAGTATAAAAATATTAAAAATTTGTCGGTTCGGGTAGTAGAGCATTAGTTATAATATGCATTTTATATTAGCTAACTTAGATTCTATATATAATGGATGCACTTTAGGTAACGCTTGTAATTATGAATGCATCATGTACTATGAAGCGTTCCCTTCCGTACATTTTTGGTCCCCCACCCTACCCCGTGTGTTGATGCTGGAAATAATAAATATATCTTAATCTGTATAGACCATTGGTTAATTAGTTAGTTAAAACATGATATATTTTTTAAGAATTGGTTAGGAGTTGTTGCAGATAGGGTTGAGTTTTCCTATTGAATATTTCATCTCTAAGACTTGGTTTAAGTGTTGGAAAAGACTGGGTTGAGTTTTTCTTATTGATTATTTCATCTCTAAGACTTTAAGAAATATACAACAATTTCTTATTGAGTTTTCCTCTATATAAGCAGTGGTATATGCACTGGTTTTCTTTGTTGTCTTTATAAGTGATAAGTTTCTGTCCCATATTATGAGAATATGATATTTGGAGCAGGACTTTTCATATATTAATTTAAAAACAATATTCAAAACCACAATCAATTTTAATAAGTACATTATTTCTTAACTATCTATTTTAATAGAAATTAGATATTAAATAAGAATAATATATAACAATTTCCGGTTATAAACAGCATAAACTAGATCCAACATTGATTAACACAAAAATTTGTATCCTATTATAAAGTGGGGTTGATCCGATGTCTTTACGGTATATCCGGTACACGAAGCCATAATGTTTGTCATGTGTGATGGAGACTCTTATCTGGTCGGTACTATTTCAAGTAGTTGATGCGAATATTACGGGTTTCGGTTAGCATAAGAGTAATTATCTCGCGATCGCTGTATTAGTACCCGGTAAGATTGTTGTCGACCGTTATCGTATACGTGTCCATCTCCTCTGGGTTGTTTTATTACTGTTTATTTTTTGGATATTTATATTATTTTTAATTTTATTTTCACTTATATTTATCGTCTGATTAGTTAGCTTGGCAACAATTTTTGAATTTAAACATTAGTTAGATAATTAATATAATTGTTATTATATATTATTAGTATATAGTATGAGTATATATGTATATATTTTATAGGTTATGGTGGTTTTTTTTATTTATATTGGAGTAGTGGTGATATATATATATTATTTTATGTATAGTTGTATTTATATTTAATATTTGATTTTTTATTATTAGTATATAGTATTATGTTTTTTATATAGGTATATATATTATATTATATATATATTTATATATATATTTAGTTATATTTTAGTGTATTATGGATTATTTATATCTAAGGTTTGGTTCCAAACCTCTGTGATAATATCACTTATCTCTTTTTCAAGTAAAAAATATATATGTTATTTTTCATATTGCATTTATATGCATTTTTTGTTCTATCTTTATGTAGTTTAGGTTACTGATTATTTCATAAGTTTCAGAAATTATATTAAATATGCTAATTAATTTTGTCTATAGACAGGTCTTTATTTGTTTATTATGATATTTATGGTTTAACTTTGTTTGACTGAGCGGTAATAATATAATATATTATAGTATTTAGTTTATATTATTTTTATTAGTTTTATATTAGATGCTAGAGTTTTAATTTTAGTAGATTTGGTTATATTATTTGTATAGTTATACTTTTCTTGTGGGAGGTATTTAGTCATATTAAATGAGGGTGGGTAGAGGAGAGGGAGGGTTAAAAAAAAAAATATCTTGTCTTGAGAGCTTTACAAAATGGTTAATGATTATGAGGTTATTATGTAATATGTATATTTATATATATGTTAGTCTATATGTGCAATGAGTGTAGCTGTTGACACTATTGTGCTTACTGTGTACAAGCCATTGATACGTGTTTGTATTAATTAAATTATTTTTTTTATTTATATTATTTCATATTTATTTTAGAATATTTTATTATGTATATATAATATTATATGATGTATTAGTTATATGTATTAGTTATATGTAAATTGTACCTATACTATTTTAATAATATTAATAGTATTGATATTATTCTTTATTATTATGTTTATAATTTTTATATTTTTTTAGTATTTAGGTATTATTTATTTATTAGATATTTCTGATAATATGGTAAGTATATACGTTATTATAATGTAAATTAGTGTGTTATTGCTAGTATATCTAGAGATTGATGGATAGTTGTTTTTTTTTGATGTTATATTATGTTCCTAATATTTATATTGTTAGTATTTATTTTTACGTGTTGTATATTATGTTTAGTATTATATTATGTATATTATAATGTAGTGTAGTTAGTTAGTAATTAGAATTTTATATTAATTTATATCCAGTATTAAGTAATTAATATTATTTGATTTTATATATTTGATATACTTTGTGTTATTATGTAATGTTTTTATATATAATAATTTTTATTATTATAGTGTATATTATTATTATATATTATAGTTAATATTTTTTTTATTATTATATCATTTTTTTATTTGTTAATGACATTATAATTTTTTGTTTTACATATTAGGCTAAATTAATTATTATAATATTTATATTATATGATTAATACTATAATAATAATATATATTATTTTTTAGTTTAGTAGTTTTAATTATATTAGTAAATATGCGTGGTGGTTTTATTAATATATAGTGAATGAGTGTAGATTATTAGGAGCATAAACATTGTATTGTTTATGTATTATTTATATATATTATATATTTTATTTATTTAGTATATATATATATTATTATAATATATATTATATATATTATATTATTAATATATAACATACAAATAATAATATTTTATTATATTTATATATATTTTATTTATATTATATTAATATATATTATTATTATATTATTGTATATATTGATTATATTTTATATATATTATTTAGATTTTTTATTGGAGGTATGTTTATTGATAATTTTATTATTTATATAGTAGGGTTTAATAACGGTATAAGAGGACTATATAATGTATATTGCATATGTATAGATGATTTTTAGGTGTATTCTATATTAATAGTATATATATATGTAGTTGTGCTTAATTGGG
>JABUQX010071696.1:60000-62500 GCA_015478945.1 Trachelipus rathkii | reverse complement strand
AGGTCCAGACAAAATCTTTAACATCCGCCTCAAACCCATTTGAAACAAATCCATAGCAGTACTGACTCAATTAATACAGCATGGCAAGCCAACACAATCCTACCTTTCTGGACACAGGCACGCATAATCCCCATACTAAATTCTAACAAACCGCCCCATTACGCAGCCTCATATAGACCCATTTCATTACTCTCTGCAATATCTAAAATTCTCGAAAGGTTAATTATGAACAGAATCTCTCCGCTTTATCACCCTTTCAGAGAAACACACTCCACTACCTCACTACTTACCGATCTGACACAAAACATCCTCACAGTTTCAACCAAATGCTACTATCCTCCCGCACTCTCCTAGTACCAATAGACATAAGCAAGGCATTCGATAGTGTCCCACGTCACATTTTAATAGACAAATATTAAACACATAAATAATCATCAATGACAAGAAAATAATAGCAAATTGCCTATCCCTTTGTACTGCTAGAGTCTTACAAGGACGTCACACCACCTCTCGAACATACAAGTTATACAATCGAGTCCCCCAAGGAGAACCATCTTACCACCAACACTCTTTAATTTTTTTATGCACGATTTATCACAACCCACATCCCCCACTATAAAAATCAATAGTTATGCGGATGACCTCACAATCACAGCTCAAAGCCCCTCCATAAATACAGCAAGACAAGAATTTGCGAAATATATAAATCAACTTGAACAATGGCTAACGACAAACAGAATGACAACCTCTTTCCAAAAATCCTCTTCCACCTTACTTCCACCTCACAAAAGACAGTCTAACACCTATCCAACATTTCACCACTCAAACAACAGACTCCATTTTAATAAGCAGCCCACCATCCTTGGCTTAATCTTTGATACATCCGCGTCATTTACCCCCACATAAACAACATTTCCTCTAGAGCCACACAAACTCAACGCGATGAAAACGCTAACTGAAGCTAATTTTAACCAACACAAAGAGCTCCTTACAATAGTTTAGAGACAATATCTCCGTCCCACCTTAAACTATGCGTTTGCTCGCTGGGCTCCCACAATATCAAAATCCAACTTCCAAATATTAAAAGGGCATTCAAAACAAAGCTCTAAGAATAATAATAGGCTGCCTCCCATCCACTCCCATACATCACTTGCAAACAGAAACAAAAATTCTTCAAATAGAGGCCCA
Source organism: Trachelipus rathkii (assembly GCA_015478945.1). NCBI lineage: Eukaryota > Metazoa > Arthropoda > Malacostraca > Isopoda > Trachelipodidae > Trachelipus > Trachelipus rathkii. The sequence goes on along the minus strand of JABUQX010071696.1, from coordinate 61,312 downwards.
TCTCGATATGATAGGCTGTCAATTTTACAGCAAAACACTCAATAAACCACCTCCTACACCAAACATTACAACAACCCCCAGCACCAAGAAATAAAAAAAAAATCACACCAGCCATGAATTATTCTAACAAATACAGCACACTTCCCCCCACCCCCCCCACACCAGACGCATTCATTATCAAATACATACTCACTCAATTAACACAAAAAACGATCTCAGAATATCCAAACAACGCCATACTTCAGGCCCGTACGTGTGAAATATCTCCTACAAAACAATCATTGGACAGTCAAACCAGAACGATGCTCTCACGTCTTCACTCCTTGTACTATCCCTCCCTCCCTCCCTTCAGGGATATAAACAAAGATTTCATAATGTTCCATCACCCTACTGTCAATGGAAAGACCCTCTCAAACCAAATGACAGAACCTTGCTAAACTGGTCGGACTTAACGGTCACTGGACGTTGCTATCTATCTGTGGTGACACAATACCTCGGGATCACCCGCTTCTCATAGGAGGGGAGTGGGGGGCACAAGTAAATATATATATATATATATATATATATATATATATATATATATATATATATATATATATATATATATATATATATATATATATATATATAATATAAGAGAATTTTGTATAAACAAATTAACAATAACCAAAGGCTCTAGTAATGAAGACCATTATTTGTATTATTCGATTTTCACGCGTGTTATTTACTTTAACAAAGAAGCGAATAATATTAAATATTAATAATACTAATAACAGAAATAACAAACCCCAAAATTAAGGTTCATTTTTCCTATTGCCAAACCATTAATGATAGTTTCGAAATTATACGGTGGTTCAAATCCAGGTGGAATTGAAAAAAAGGATAATGTCTAATTTAGGCCTAAGCATAAAATCATTAAACACTATTTACATCTTTTTTCCTATATTCCTTAAACACGTAAATTCATAAAAGGGGAAAATGGTTTTGATTGTTTATTGTCATGTTATGAAAGTTTCAATTTTCCGTCCCCTTTCAGACTGAACATTTGAGTCATTTTTAAATGGGGTTTCAAATGATCTTTAGAGGTACTTGTATTCTTAAAGGTACTCGTATTGCCTCCTTCAGAATGTTTTATTTTATATAGCCTTCTTGCAAGTCTTTTTTTTTTTTATTCCGTAAATATTTTTTTTATCGTCACATATTAAAGTCCTTTTCATCCTTTCTATGGCGGTAATATTCTCAATAGAATTCTGTTACTTGAGAGGGAAAATATCGATATTCAAGCTTAATAGTGTATTGAAAATGGCGAATA
>JABUQX010071696.1:50000-55000 GCA_015478945.1 Trachelipus rathkii | reverse complement strand
TATATATATATATATATATATATATATATATATATATATATATATATATATATATATATATATATATATATGTGTGTGTGTTGAAAATCGGTCAGAAGAAATATAGTATATTTCAAGTATACGCACCACAGCAAGGACATTCGGAAGAAGAAAAAAATAGATTTATGGAGAGAATGGAGGAGGAGGTGGGGATGGGGGAAGAAGGAGAAAGAGTGCTGATGGGAGATTTCAATGCCAGAGTGGGAAAGAGAAGAGGAGAAGTGGAAAGAGTATTGGGATTGTGGGGAGAAGAGACGAGGAATCTGGAAAGGGAGAGATTGATAGATTACTGTATGAGAAATGATTTGAAGATTATGAACACCTTTTATAAACATCGGGAGTCGCACATCTATACGAGATATAGGTGGAACCAAATAACCCAGCAATTTGATCAAAAATCGATAATAGACTATATGATAGTATCAGATAAAAGAATGATAAGAAATGTAAAGGTGATACCAGGAGTGTCATTGGATGCGGATCATAGATTGGTGGTGGCAGATATGAGGATGAGGGGCGAAAGAACTGTTAAGGAACAGAAAAGAACAGTGATCAAAGTAGAAAGGCTGGGTGAACAAGAGGAGAGAGAAAAGTACAAACAGAGAATGCAAGAGACCTTTAGAAGCGAAGTGGAAGATGAGAGGTTGCAGGATGTAATAAAAGAAGTTGCAGAGAAAACGCTTGGTATAAGGTGGGTGGGAGGAACAAGAAAAAGACACACACCATGGTGGAACGAAGAAGTGAAAGATGCAATCAGAAAGAAAACAGAGAAAATGAGAAAATGGCTGAAGAGAAGAACGGGAGAAGCGAGAGAGGAGTATGTACAAGCAAGAAATGAAGCAGAAAGAATCAAGAGGAGGGCGAAGAAGGAGGAGGCGGAGAAGATAGCTGCAGAATTAACGCGAGATGTAAATGAGGGAAAGAAAAGCTGTTTAAGATGGCGAAAGCATATAGGAAACCGAAGAATAAAATCAGAAACATAAAGGATAGAAATGGAGAGATTCTGTTAAAACCGGAAGAAAGGAATATAAGGTGGACAGAACACTATGAAGACTTGTTGAACGTAGAATACGGAGCACACGAGGAAGTGGTGGCGGACAGGGAAGAAGCGGAGGAGGAGAGGGAGGAGGAAGAAGTGATTACAATGGAAGAATATGAGGAGGCTATAAAAAAGATGAAAAGGGGCAAAGTGCCTGGAGAAGATGGAGTGGCGGTCGAATTGGTGATGGAGGGAGGAGAGGAATTGAAGGAGAGAGTTCTCAACCTGTTGAACATTTGTTGGAGAGAGGGAAAAGTGCCGGAGAGATGGGGGAAAGCTATAATAATACCAATATATAAAGGTAAAGGAGATCCAAGCAACTGTGATAACTATATAGAAATTGCATTGATAGACCACCTGACAAAAATCTACGAAAGAATATTGGAAAGAAAGTTGAGAGTGATTGTGAAGCAGAGACTGGGAGAGGAGCAACATGGGTATAGAAGAGGAAAAGGAACGACAGATCTCCTGTTTACACTAAGGATAGTTATGGAGAAGATGCTAGAATACGGCAAGAGTTTTTATGTTGTGTTTATTGATCTGCAAAAGGCTTTTGATTCTGTACCGAGGGAGAGACTATGGAGAGTCATGGAAGAAAATTATGGAGTGAGTGGAAGATTGAAGAAAGCAATAATGAGTATGTATGAAAAATGTAGTTGTAACATCAGAACGGAGAGTGAAAATGATATATGGTTCGAAGTAAAAACGGGAGTTAAACAAGGGAGTGTATTATCGCCTATATTGTTCATATTATATTTAGATGTCGCAATAAGTAAAGTGAAGGAGAGATTAGGAGTCTTTGATGGGGATATAATGGCGTATGCGGACGATCTAGCATGTTGGAGTGAAGAGGATGAGAAGATACGGGAGGTGGTGAGGCTGTTTGCGGAGGAGTTGGAGGAGGCAGGGATGAAGATGAATGTACATAAACAGAGATATTAATGGCAACGGAGAAACGACGAAGGCATGAGACATGGCGTAGGAGGTGAGGATAGAAGGCGTGATTCCTCATGTTTATCTAGTGGAGCTAACAGAGAGGAGTGATGTGGAGGAGAGATTACTAGAAGAATGGAAAATATGGACAAGCTATGAGAGCATTGTACCCAATGATAAAGGACGGAAATGTTGAAATGAATGTTAAAAAGGTAATCTTCGAATACTGACCCCGACGCTGCTGTGCGGAGCAGAAACGTGGACTACTACGAGAAGGGAGGAGAGCAGAATACAAGCGGCGGAAATGAGAGCTCTGAGAACAATGACTGGAAGAAGCAGAATAGACAGAATAAGGAACGAAGTAATCAGAGAAACTGTAGGAGTGAAGAAGATTATACTGAAGATGGATGTGGAAAGATTGAGATGGTGGGGGCATCTGGAGAGGATGCAGCCGGACAGGATGCCGAAAAGAAGATGGGAGTGACACCGGAAGGAAGAAGACTGAGGGGTAGACCGAAGAAGAGATGGACCGAATCGGTGGAGGATTCTCTAAAAAGATGCCAGCTGCAGACAATGAGATGGTTGAAGAGAAGAGGAGTGGTCCAGGAGAGAGATGTCTGGACCTCGTGCTGACTGACAGGATAAAGAAAATCCTTTCTGGGAGAGGAAAGAAGAAGAAGAAGAAGAAGAATATATATATATATATTAATTCAATTAAATAAATAATTTTGAAAAGAGATTTCGGAAAATATTTGATTTTCTTGAAGATATTTACTTTAAATAAATAAATACATCAATATTTTAACAATTATATTTATTTCCTTTTCCGAATTCGTTTGATATATCAAATTTCGAATATTTTTATGTTAAAAACTCGGAAAAATTATAATTTGGCCTCAATTTTAATTTGAAATCATAATAAATCCCCCCCAAAAAATGATTATATTTAGGTATGTTTATATATTTTGCATCAATTTATAACAAAGGAGTAATGGAATTAAAATATATATTTTTTATTTTGTTTGATTTAACTCTCTATTATTTAGTGTAAATTTACAGTTAACCCCGGTAGAAAACCGCGGTTTTTCCTGATTTTTGGCCGGGGCCGGGGCCGGGGCCGGGGCCGGGGTGGTACTAGAGTCTCTAGGAGAACATTTTATTTCACCGACTGTAAGTTCCCTTGGCTGCCATGTATTTTTCGTCCAGTGATTTGTACGGTCTCGACTGTCCCATAGGCATAGGTAACAGGGGTATTTGGTAAACCCAGCTTGTTGCTCAAGTAACATGCGCAAGACCTTCAAATCTTCACGCACTAGCCATCCGTGGTCTTCATATTTGAGTTTCCGAAGAACCATTTCCATGTTTTCGTAGGTCTCCTTCAAATGTACTGAATTACTTACAGGAATGGAAGCGTAAATACTACTATTATTGAGTATTACCGCTTTTAGGCTTCTTTTCGAAGAATCAATAAATAGACGCCATTGAGATGAATCATATTGAATTTTGAATTGACCCATTAAACCTTCAACGTCTGTGCAATAGACCAAGTTGTCTACCAGGGAAAAGTAAGGCACGAAATCCTTTTCACGATGTCTGAACCACGAAAATGACACTCCAGGCAACAATAAATTCCTGCTTTTGAGCCTTGATCCGAGTAACTCTGTAGCATCTTTGGGAGGATTCAAGTCCCTTACTAAATCATTAACCTCCTCTGAGAGAAACATTTTGGTCCTGTATCATCTTCAAAATCAGAACTTGATTCATCAACTGGTTCAGGTATAACTACATCTTCAAAGGAGCAAGGTATTTCTTCCAAGGTAGCTGGGTTTGAATACTGGAATATTTGAACTGTGAGGGATGGAGCGAATTGCAGATTGAAGATTGGGGTATGAAATGGAATGTTTCCATTTGGAATTATACCCTTTTACATTGCAAGAACAAAAGTAACAATCGTCACTATGGTTCTTCTGCTCACGCCATACCATAAGAATCCCAAAAAGTAATGCTTTTTTCTTACATTTGAACCAACTTCGGAGATCCTCAACGCACCGTCTTTAATCATATTAATCAAAATTTCTTAAATCTTCTTTCCTTTTTTTCTCATTCTTCGCTGGGAGTGAGTAAGCCGTATTTTATTCATTGAACACATTACTTACTCTCCACCATATATATATATATATATATTTGCTAATAAACACGTATATATGTAAATGTAAAATATTATTATCTATATATATATATATATATATATATATATATATATATGTATATATATATATATATATATATAGTATATATATTATATATATATATATATATATATATATATATATATATATATATATATTAATATTATAGATGTGTGTGTTATATATATGTTTTTTATTTTTTATATATATATATATATATATATATATATATATTTATATATATATATATATATATACATATATATATTATATATATATATATATATTGTATATTCACCATATATATATATATATATATATATATATATATATATATATATATATAAATATATATATATATATATATATATATATATATATATATATATATTAAAATTTAAGAATCAAGGTTATTTATCAGAGTATTTAGATGTGTGCAATAAATGCATGCGTTTGTAGCAAAGTGTGATCAAGTGTGTATATATGGTGTGTAAATACTTTATTTGTGCTTGAAGAGAGTCAAATGAGGGCAAATAAATTACTACAAAACTCCTCTGCCCTAGTTCCTTCATTTTTAATTTTCTCTCCAATTTCCAAGTGAATTTTGTTGCAATCACAAAAACCATAAAAGCTCAAAATCTCTGCTTTTGAATGCACCTCTTTTTTCTAAACTTTACTTCTGTTTATGGCAATTTCCGCCACACATTTTACATATATATATATATATATATATAGTAAGGTAGTGTATATATGGCGGATATGGCAGGGTGTATATATATGGCGCGCGGCGCGCGATATGG
>JABUQX010071696.1:30000-45000 GCA_015478945.1 Trachelipus rathkii | reverse complement strand
TCTTAATTATTAAAATTGGCTTTCCTTTCAACATATATATATATATATATATATATATATATATATATATATATATATATATATATATATATATATATATATATATATATATATATATATATATATATATATATATATATATATATATATATATATATATATATAATTAAAAGAGAATCAAAGCATCATAAGCATTAAAACCTCGGGGTTTAAAGGCAAACTTCTAATTGCCCATTAAGTAATAAAGGGTCAAATGAAACAAAAAAGCCTTATAGAAACAATGAAAAAAAAAAGGACAAAAAAAATCTTTGTAATGTTCCTCTCTTTGAAATTCGAAGTTTTCTCTCGCAAATTAGGCGTTTGAAAAGCTCAAAGAGCGATTTACGAAGATAATGGCAAAGAGTTAAAGTAAAAAAGAGAAAAATGGTTTGAATTTTAATATGATAAAAGGTTTTTGGGAGTGATTTTATAATGCAAGATATTTAGATACAGAATGAATTATAAGGATTTTTGAGGTTATGGAATTAAGCCTTGGGTGGTTTGAATGAACATACATTTCCGTTGTGATTAAATTTGAATATTGTATATTATTACATATGTTTCGTTTTAATATGTTAATTTAATTTTTTTGTGTTCTTTAATTTCCTCATTTAAAAATCTTACTTTCATTTTTATTTTCTAAATGTCATTATTTTAACTTCAAATAATTTATTACATTTTAGAAGCTAAAATTTACCTGACCATATTTCAATTTTTTTCTTTATTTTAACTAGTTAGGAGATTTTTATTTATTTCTTTAAAACTTTGAATATGAGAACTGTATTTCATGTGAAAGTTCTGTAAAGTTTCTGGAGAATTCTAATCCACAATGCCTTACCCTACTGAAACATGTGTGCTTAATTTGGCTAGAAATAAAAAGACCGTAGTATAGTAGTTTGAAGTAGGGTTGGCTGACGCACCGGGTGCGGTGCGGTGCGGTGCGTGGTGCGCTCATTTTGGTGCGGTGCGGTGCGGTGCGCATCAAAATTTCAGCGACCTGGTGCGGTGCGGTGCGGTGCGGAAGAAAAAATATAAAGTGCGGTGCAGTTGCGGGCACGAGAAAAATTGGTGGTGCGGTGCGGTGCGGTGCGTGGTGCGGGCCTTTTGATCGCACCGCACCGCACCAGTTTCCCGACAAATTTCTAAAAAAAAAAAAAAAATAGAAAAAAAGAAAATTTGAGTTGGATATATATATATATATATATATATATATATATATATATATATATATATATATATATATATATATATATATATATATATATATATATATATATATATATATATATATATATATATATATATATATATATATATATATATATATATATATATATATATGTATATATATATGTATATATATATATATATATATATATGTATATGTATATATATATATATATATATATATATATGTATATATATATATATATATATATATATGTATATATATATATATGTATATATATATATGCTATATATATGCCCTTCGGTAGGTGTATTGGCTATAGATTCATCAAAGCGAATAAGAGTAGGAAGGCAGGTTTGCAAAAGTTATTTTTTTTGGAACAAGAAAATTAACGATGTAGGATCATTAAGTTTAGTACAAACACGCTTATCACTGATATTTCTGTTCCAAGGTTTATCCAAAATTAGCAGGTGATAGGTAAAGCTAATAGATTTCCATTTACGATGTTCGTGTCCCATCTGTGAACAATTTCGTATGGGCTCATAAATTTAGAGGGAGAGGAAGTGCTCAATATCGTCTCTCTCATCATTTTTCTTGACTGTCATTGTCTGAGAATATTAATACTCTCTTCGGAGTTATTACGAAAGGATGACAAACAAGTGTTTGCTGATCATCATAATGATATCTTTAAATGACTGGAGTACAAAGATACAATTGGTTAGAAAATTGTCATGGAATGGAAGACTTATTTTTATTATCAGGGCAGCCGTACTGGCATAGAGATTATTAAGTTCTGCAACCTTAACATAATTTCAGAGTAACGTCATGTATTACTGAAAGTTAGCAAGCTTCAATTCTGGCCTGTATTTTATTTAGTTCTTCTTGGCCATGGTCGAATTATTAAAGTGTGCCGCAATTGACCTATATTTTTTGAGAGAACTTCGCTGACTCTTGTTCGAGATGTCACAACATTTCTAATGTTGATGACTGACAGGTTGTGTTGTTCACTCAAGAAAGAAGCAAATTTTTTCTTTATATTGGAACCAGCATCTCTCATGACACAGTGAACATCGTCTGGGGATAGGTCCAATTTGGCAACATTCCATTAAATACGACCCTGAGATACCTGCATGACGTTCAGTGAAAGGTTCAGAGCACGACACAAAATTTGGCTTCTGAAATAATTGTCAAAGGCATGACTACTCGGAGAGAAACAAGGAAACTGTTGATTGAGTATCTGACCATTCGTCGGTGAAGAAACTTGGATGATTTTTTTGATAGAGGCTATTAATTCTGAAACTTTAGTTTTTAACTCTATCATACTTTTTTCTTCAAATAATATCGTAGTATTTTCTTTGAGGTAGTGTGTGTTGAAAGGAGGCCGATACTTTCGCTATGAGAACAAAATAAGGGAATTTCAACATTGACGGAAATAGAGATCATTCATTACTATAATTTCTGTAAATTTACAATCCATCCTTTATGATTTTTCGTTTCATTGTCCCATATATTTGTATTTTATATTAGTTTCAAGAGTAATCTGATTCGTTCTTAAAGCTGGAATTGGGGTTCCTTTACTCTTTTTCTCATTTTCCTTTCTACAATTTCCTTGTCATTCTTCCTTTCCAAGAATAATTACAATTGCAAAGTGTACGGTTTGCGTTGTCATGGGAAACAATATCGAAGTAATCCCAAAGCACACTGGATAAAGATACCATTGCGGAATTGCTTCAACAGTTGATTTCGAGCGAATATACTCACAAGTATGAGCCTATCAATATTAATATTGCTAGATTTCGACTGCAACTCAAATTACTGGCACTACCTTGAGACGGCACTAGTCAGCTCATTCTAATCAATCTCTCACAGAAGTTGTTAAATTTTCTAACAAGTTCCGCCAGAACATTTTCTAATCGCATTCCGAGTTTCCGAGTGCGAATGCAAATAATTTATTTTTAATATTTGTGGATGCGAAAGTCAATGCGAATATATATATATATATATATATATATATATATATATATATATATATATATATATATATATATATATATATATATATATATATATATATATATATATATATATATATATATAACTCTTGTTGTTGTGTTGTTGTGTTTCTCAGCCTTCCTCAGGACTGGAGTTGGTGGGATTGGTGATAAATCAGGAGAAGGTGGAGGTCAGGCCTGGGATCGAAGAAATGACCGCCCCTGTCAGTGAGAACTCGTCCCCGCAGTCAATCACCCATGGCTTCACGGGACCACCGGCAGACCCACACTATGGCATATCGTCAAGTATAGGGTTCATCCCCTGGCCCCGGTGAGCCACAACCACTCCACCCATACAAACCCCTCCATTCCCACTCCTATTGCCTTTATTCTCTCGCCTCTGCCAAACTCACACCTCTCCCTTCAGACATTCGTTCACTGGCTCACTAAATCCACTTTTCTTCGGTCTCCCAGCCGGTCGATTCCCAACCACACTCACCACTATACATCCGCTTAACCAGCAAACTGTCGTTCATCCTTTCCATATGGCCAAACCATCTCAAGCGGTACTTTCATTTTATTTTCATTTACCCCTTTCTCCACACCACATAACTCTCTAATACGTTCATTCCTCATTTTATCAATTCTTTTCACACCTAACTTACACCCCCTAAGATTGTCCATCTGGGCACATTGTAACTTTAGATCTATACCTCATGTTCCAGACCATAGATCTCACTACTATACATTAACACAGGTAACAACCTTACCCTCGTAGACCCTAGCCTCAAGACTTAAGGTCTTTTTTACGTCCACCAACGGTTAATTGCACTAGCCACCATCCTGCCATTCACAACTTTCCTGCAACACTCTCTGCATCATCCGTTCCTTTTCATCAACATATACCCTAAATATTTACTCAGTCACTTGTTCCATCTGCTCACCATCAACATAACACCGAGGAATGTCCTCACTTACAACCTTACTCTTATCTGCGTTTGCTTTCAAACCCCTCTTTGTACGCACCGCCAAGTCTCTCTGCCAGTCCTCCTTAGAGCTCTCTTCGGATTCACCCGCACAAAGAACCGATCGTCCGCATTATATTGGGTGAGGGCACCCTCCACTCCACCTCCATTCTCCATCATTCCTAACACCATTTCCTGCCACCCCATCTCTAATTCTTTCACCCCATCCATATACAAAGTTGAATAACCAAGGGGACATTGTTCACATCCCTACCTCACTCCGATATTAATATTAAACCAATCACTTTTGACATCATTTATTCTAACACGCTTCACTATCGTCATACATACTTGTGATTCCGAAGCCCACCACCAACACCATACATTGCAAAAACATCACCATAGGGCTTCCCCTGTGTGAAATCCTATCAGCCACGCCTGTTGCCGTCCATAAAAAACCTAAATACAATTTATTTTCTTCTCCTCATTTTTCCTCCAGTCATTTGTTTCCAATGTCGCAAGATTTGATCCACACGCTCTCTACCACTCTAAACACTTACCACCCCTGTTCTTCCATCCATTCCAGTCCTCCATTCCATCCATTCCACCTTCCATTCCTCCAGTCCACTCCCCTTCCTTCCTTATTCCAATCCACCATTCTTGTCCATTTCCTTTCATCCTACCATTCCACCATTCTTCCACTTTCCTCCACTACCATTACCTCCCTCCTTGCTATTGACCTCATCCCCAAAATACCTATTCCTTCTTACCATCAAACTCACACATTCCTCACCTCTTCATTACTGTTATTATTATACAGATTCTCGAAGTGTTCTTTCCACACTCCCTCCATCCATTTTCATCAGTTCCATTATTCCATTCCATTCCACCCTTCCTTCCTTCCATTCCATTCCCCCTCTGCCACTACCATCCATGCCTCTCTCTCTCTCTCTCTCCTCTCTCTCTCTCTCCTCTCTCCTCTCCTCTCCTCTTTCCTCCTCCTCATATGTCACATGCTCATATAAATATGTGTAATGTGTGTGTGTGTGTAATAATGTGTGTGTGTGTGTGTGGTGTGTGTGTGTGTGTGTGTGTGTGTGTGTGTGTGTGTGTGTGTGTTCTCTCTCTTTCTCCTCTCTCTCTCTATATATATATATACTCACATCATATATATATATATATATATATATATATATATATATATATATATATATATATATATATATATATATATATAAGGCAGAATCATTCAGCATTCTCAACTTGATCTGGAGCAATAATCAAAGATCCCAGATCGTCCTAACCAGTTCTTGAACACACTTGACCTATGTTTCACCACTAGTCCTTCTCTCTATAAATACATCACCTTCGCTCCTATTGGGAAATCTGACCACAACCTTATATCTCATTTTAATACTTTCTCTCCTTAGCTCCATCCACCCTATGCGTTTTCTGGCATTTTGATCGAGACTGAGTTTGGGATATGCGTCCCTTCTCTAACTATAATTGGAATGGCTGCTTTGCTCTGATGACGTTTGGGCTTTGCCGCTAAAGTGAGAGCTGTCGTTGATGGAATGGGCTTTGGGTTGTTCTTCTTCGACTAAATCTTTCTCTCCATATAATCATGGTTCGATAGTGCTTGTTCTCTTACCATTCAGACTAGAGACAGGCGTGTATCGGGAGTGGAAAAAATTCTCGTTTTCCTATCACTCTCGCTAATTTTTCATTCAGCTAGAAATCAATTGCAGGATTTATATTCGACGAGCAAAGAGGGCTTTCATCAAACAAAAGTGCGCTAACCTCCTTGGTTTCCCTACTGACAAATCTTTCTGGCATCTTTGCCAAAACATCTCTAGCAACTTCTGTAAAACTCCTTTACTCCTCTTATTCGATCTGATTGCTCTGTTGCTACCTCTCAACTGAAGGTCCAATCTCTGCCTCCTATTTACTTCTCCCCAAACAAGCCTGAACGATTCTGGTATTCCTCCTCCTTCTCCTCTCAGGTGTCTTGTGCTGCTTGTGATTACATTTGATCGGGTACATGGGCTACAGGATCTATGAACATTAGGAAGGCGGGTGGCCTGGATGGCATTCCTCCCTCGTTCAACTATATTTACTCCTATGTCTCAATACTGTTTCCCTCAGTGTTGGAAGCACGTTTATGTCCAACCTATTCCGAAAAGGGAGCCACTCTGATCCTTTTAACTATCGCCCCTATAGCTTCTCTCACTTGTATACTATCTAAGATCTTTGAAACACTTCTCAACCATTTCTTAGACCATCTGGAATCTCATTCTCTTCTTTCCGATCGCCAGTACGGCTTTCGGCGTTCAAGGTTTACTAGCGATATACTTTCCTATTTAAGCAATTTAGGGTTTTTCGCTCGCCAGGAACTACAGGGAGACTTTTGCGTGTGATGGCTTGACATATCCAAAGCATTTGACCGGGTATGGCGCGTCACTTCTCTAAGCTCCCCTCCTTTGGGATTTCCTCCTTCTCTTTGCTTACTTGTCTAGTTTTCTTTCAGAGCTCAATATCGGCTGTGGTTGATGGGGGGACTTCTTCTTCTTTTTCTGTCAACAGTGGTGTTCCTCAGGGTTCGGTCCTATATCCTACTTTATTCCTACTTTTTTTACTAATGATCTTCTCACCTGCATCTAACTCTTTCCACTCATATGCCGATGACTCGACCCTTCATTCGTCAAACCCATTTCAATTCTGCTCCCTCTTTTACTTCTAGAATTGCTTCTGGCCTTAATCTTTCCGATTCCATTATTGCTGATCTGGATAGGATTTCCCGACTGGAGTCGTCTCAACCTTGTGAAATTAAATTCTTTAAAAACCTTTCAATAATCTCCCTTTTTAAAACACCTTCTAACTTTCCTATCTCATTCAACGGTTCTCTCGTCTCTCCTATTGACAATATAAAACATCCTTGGCCTTAGCAACATAAACAAAAAAAAATGTCTTGGAAACCTCCACATCACAACGGTTTGCTAGGGCGGCCTCAAGGAAATTGGGAGTTCTGTTTAGACTGCGAGACTTTCCTCTTCTCAATTTACTCAATATGCAAGGGTCTTATCACCGCCCTTGAATGAATTACTGTTTTCATATCTTAGAGGGGGGGCTCTGGTTTCACCCGGCTTTTGGACAGGGTCAGATCAAAGCAAAGACTTATAAACTGTCCTGTATTTTCTAGTTCACTTTTGCGGCGCGATGTTGGTATTTTATCTCTTTTCTATATAGGTACCGCAGCGGCAGGTGTTCGAGGGAACTTACCGCTCGCGTACCACCACCTATACGACGCCTTCGTAGCACAATGGGGTGCTGTGTCTGCGCACGAGTTTTATTGTAGATATTGGTAATTCCAGGCTAGTTCGCTGCCGTGCTTCCTATTTTCCCTGCCACACCCTCTGTTTTGTGGAACTCCCTTCCATCTTCTGTGTTTCCTGCTGAATTTGTCTCTCACTTCAAAGCCTGCGTCTGTTCTCATCTGCGTAATTTGTGCGCTAGCGGATGAAATTTTTGGCGTGCAACACCCCCCTCCCTGAATAGGGCTCTGCCAGTGAGTGGTGGTGATAACTGTAATATATATATATATATATATATATATATATATATATATATATATATATATATATATATATATATATATATATATATATATATATATATATATATATACTATATATATATATATATATATATATGAGAGGCTACTTATGCACTCTTGTTACTTATTTGCTCAGCACGCGATAATAATATAGAAACGATCTATTTTACAAATTTTATAATGTTACAATAAAATTTCTTATTTTTTTTTTACATTATTACATAATAAATATAAAAGATTATGACAAATTAATACGAAAAATATAAGTATAACCCCTATTAAATAACGCTTTTAACCCATTAAAAATGGAGGCATCTCTGCTCAAAGAGGAGAGCGGGGAACGTCGGACGGTTTCCGAATTCTGAATTTGCAGTACAAAATTTGTTTATAAATAGTGTTTATAATAATATGTTTAAATACTACACATTAAATATATATTTTTTTTTTTATAACAAATAATATTTAATCCGTCTTGAAATACTACTACCATTCTTTAGTACTTAACGGTAAGGGTAGGTAACTTCAGTATGGATTATTATAATTATAATAAAATATATAAATATTATAGCTAACAATGAACAACAAAAGTAAACGTTTTGAAAAACATAGAAACTTTTTTTTTTTGTAAAGATTTCTCAGATATATATATATGTATATGTCTCTATATATATGTATATATATATATATATGTATATATATATGTAGCATATATGCTAATAACTCATATGCTCTCCTGTATATATATGTATGTTGTATGTATGTATGTATGTATGAATAATAATAATAATAATAATATATATGTATGTATATATATGTATGTATGCAATATGTGTGCTTGTAGGACTGTAACATATCAATGGCTTTATGTATGACTATGTCTCTTTTTTAGTATATATAGGTAATATATGTATGTATGTAATAATAATATGTATGTAATATGGCTATGTATAATAATATGTATGTATGTATATGTATGTTTGGGGGGGAGGAGGAGGGAGGGAGGGAGGCGGAGAGGAGAGCACGAGTAGAAAAAAGTTACTGGAGTCGCCACTGATATATATATATATATATATATATATATACATATATATATATATAAATAAGTGGCGTAGCGTCATGGGTATATATATATACTATATATATATATATATATATATATATATATATATATATATATATATATATATATATATATATATATATATATATATATTAGTGATGGAGCAGAAGCTGAATTTTTGCATAACCGCGGTTGCGGTTTTTTTGCGGTTTCTAAAATATTCGACATCCTCGGTTACGGATTTTTTGCAGTTCTTAAATTTTTCAACAATCACTTGGTTGCAGTTCGTGCAATAAATTTTTCAACAACCGCGGTTGCGGTTATGTGGAGTGGAAAGATGGAGGATCTGAGGTTTTGAGTAATTGAAAACAACCTTGTTCTCAATGCCCCAAAGAAATTCGAGAAAGATCAGATGCTAGTTGATCCAAGGGTGCCCTTCTAGCGTGAGCTAATTGTTGTTGAAAAGGACGTCTATCAAAATGAGGGGAGTAATGAAGGGTGAAGTCGTCGGCATAGGAGTGGATATGTGATGAAGCAATAGAGAGAGGTCTTTTATGAAAAGTAGAAGGAGTTGGGAATAAAACAGAACCATGAGTAACACCACTATTTATAGATTTAAAGGATGAACGGTGGCATTCACCAAAATACTGAAGAAAAGAGGACCAAGAAACAGAAAGACTAGAAAGAAGATCGCCAGTAGAGCGCTTCTTACGAAAGCCGCATTGGCGAGCAGAGAAAAGATTAGAAGAATTGAGATGTTTTCAAATCTTCCTGCTAGGATAGATTCTATAACTATAGAAAGAACAGAAGTTAGAGAGATTTGGCGATAGTTGGAGGGTTGAGATTGGTTCCCTTTTTCGTACAGGAGCACCTTTCCAGTAAGAAAAAAAGGCCAAAGTAGAAAGACAGAGACGGAATAATTTAACAAGGCAGAGTGCAAGCTTGAAAGCACAAGTTTTGAGAACTATAGGAGGAATACCATCAGAACCGTACGCTTTCTTAGTGTTAAGCTCTGAAAAAGCAGAAATAACACCTTTTGAAGAAATTACAACATTAGCATGAATATGTTGGAAGGATGTGGAGAAGAAAGAATAGCACTGGAATCGTCTAAAGTGGAATTAGAAGCAAAGGTTTGAGCAAAGAGTTCAGCTTTAGTGGAAGGTTAAACGGCAGTTATGCCGACGGAAAATACTAAAAAAGGGCAAGGGGAAGACGCAAAGTTAAGAGTTAACATTTTTTGAAAAATGTCAGAAATGACTTGAGGAAGAGGAGCCAGTAAGATTACTGCATTTTCTAATGAGAAAAGAATTTTTTAGTGTCATGGAGAATAGATTTTGCACGATTTTGGGATGAAATATAAGTTGGAAGGGTTTCTGAAATTTGAAGATGACAGTATTTCCAAAAGGCAGCGTCCCTGCCGCTAATAGAACGAGAACAAGCAGAGTTAAACCAAGGTTATCTAGGTTTAGTTGAAGGTAAAGATCATGGGGTGCACGCCTCCATGCTAGAGAGAATTAGCTCGCGCTTTGCACACCCCGAGAAACCCTTTCCACGGAAGGTCTTTCCTGCGGAAAACCTGAAGAGATAGAACATAAAACATGTTATCAGCACCAAAGTGCAAAGACGTTTTCTGGCCGTAGGCGGGGTCTTTCCTGCGGAGACCTGTGAGAGAGATAGAGACAGAAAGCAGATGACGAACTGATCTTAGGAACCTAGAGGAGGGAAAGCTTTAACAGCTTACTATAAAGAGAAGAATTAAAAGTTAAAAAGTAGATACTCCGGATAAAATGAAAGACGATCAGAGAGGAGGAAATACAGGTAGGGAGCTGCTAACTGCTCGAGGCCAATCATGGATAGAAAAAGTCGTAGCAGTTTTGTCGCTTTATCTTAAGAATTAAGGAAAGCAATTGACCGTGGTGAACGTTGAAATCACCAAGAATGATGATTTCAGAGAAATGTGAAGGAGAGAGAATATGTTCTAATTTATTATGACAGATTAGCTAATTAGGTAGAATATTCGGAAAATTCCTAAATCGAAGACACGGGAACAAACATCACTGCACACATTGGCATAATTGCCTTTGGCTGAAAATTGAGGAAAAAAAAAGAAATAGTAGGAGTCAACAGAGTAGAGCTTGAAGAGTCAGAACGCTCAAAACCTAAGTTTCGGTTAACAATGAGATGAGGTTTAGAGGAGGAGGAGTGTTCAACAAAATGAAAATTAGATTTAAAACCGAGAAGGTTGCAGAAATTTATGAAGGTAGAAGACTGTGCATTAAAACAGGCCAATTTCGTGACGGCACCAACTCCATCACCGGAGGCCGTCAATGTCCTTTAATGGTGATGAGGGTGGATAAGAGGTTATTTTTGGAAGCCCCCCCTATAGGCTTCTCCAAGACTAATCGCGTGGCTACCATTTTATACCATTTTTATTTTCTTTAAAAGCTAAGTGTTGTCTGTAATTGTATTTTATGGTGTGCACTAAAGGAGAGAGCTTACTCCCAGTGTAAGAAGAATGTGGATATGAGCACAAAAGGGAAGAACAATTGGGTTCTGGAGTGCCATGGGATGTACTCTAACACTCCATATATCCCCAATGGTGAGTAATCTCATCGCTTCAGGAGCGTTATTTTCCTCTCATATATATATATATATATATATATATATATATATATATATATATATATATATATATATATATATATATATATATATATATATATATATATATATATATATATATATATATATATATATATATATCTCGGTGCGGTGCGGTGCGTGGTGCGCAAATTTTGGTGCGGTGCGGTGCGCTGTGGTCCGCTCTCGGGGTGCGGTGCGGTGCGGTGCATGCCAAAGAGATGGTGCGGTTGCGGTGCGGTGCGGATGCGAGAGGGATGACTGTGTGGTGCGGTGCGGTGCTGGTGCACGACCTTCCGGTGCGGTGCGGTGCGGTGCGCAAAAATCCGGAGCTCGGCCAAAGACTAGTTTGAAGTATCTTTATACTTACATCGATAGTAAAATTTATTACACTTTATATCGATAATAAATAAGATTATAAAAACTATGCTAGTTTGATTTACGCTATTTTAATTCAAGGTGCCCTTTATACACTTCAATTTCAGACTTGTAGACAATGTAAAGCTAACTAAACAATGATCTAACCGAACTATAAAGCTGCAATATTCAGTGAGAGGGATAGGGAGAAGACATCTCTAGGCGAGAAAGAAAAGTGGTGAAGTATCTTGAGAACTGCTAACTTAATCAGAGTTCCTTCCACTCCCCCCCTTTCATAAAAAATATGAGGCACGGGAAATTGAATCTTTTTTTTTTTTTTTTTTTTTAAACCTATATATTATATGACGTGTAGGGCTTCTTCATACTAATTTTGTTCATATATTTAAGCCGCCATACAGATATTTTGCAGGAAGTGTGCAATTATGGGAAATAACGAAGAATTTATTTAGGCTTTTGGATACAATAAAAAGCCACATGGGCCTGTCGAGACTGTCCCAATCAACTAAAGTAGGTAATAAAAAATTTTTACACATGCAGCATGCAACATGGAACATGCAAAAACCTACGCAAGCAACTAAACACTATATGAACTAATATGCAAAGCTGATACATAGCACCCTAAGGTTTCTCAATATTTTACAGAAAGTAAAAGCTAAAATATACACCAATAATCACAAAAGTAAAAACTATAGCTAAAGTAAGTACTAATTATGCACTACAAGTGTTTAAAAGACTATTGTCATCTTTATACATGCAGTTTACCTTTAATAAAGCGTGCACTTCTCTCCGACAAGCATTTTGAAATGCTTTCATTCCTCAAAGGAAATAATTTTAATAAGAAAATGTATTGAAATAAAAAAGCTTGTTCCTAAATCATTAATAAATATATTTGCTGCGGAAGTATTAATTTCTCTTGTTTTAGTATATTTAACGTACAATAGTTGCGGTTGCGACCGCAATTCGCGGTCTACCGCAATTGCGTTTCCGGTTGCGATCGCATTTATTTCTTACAAATTTCGATTGCGATTGCGATTGCGCGGCAATTATTTTTGGGTTGCGGGCCCCAACACACTATATATATTATATATATATATATATATATATATATATATATATATATATATATATATATATATATATATATATATATATATATATATATATATATATATATATATATATATATATATATATATATATATATATATATATATTAGTGATGTAACATATGTCATTTTTCCGCATCCTGCGGATGCGGATGCGGATGTTTGATTTTAACATCCGCGGATGCGGATGCGGATGCGGATGTTTGATATATATATATATATATATATATATATATATATATATATATATATATATATATATATATATATATATATATATATATATATATATATATCGAGTTTTAGCCACAATCTATTAATATAATTGTTACCAGGGTGCGGGACGGGGACCCAACTCAAATGCACCCCACCAACCTCTTTCCCCAACCTCCGACCTTAATGAAAGAGATTTTACAATGGATTATATACTTTTTGCAATAGTATTGAAATTCAAATATAGGAAGGCTGTGGGCTGTGCTTGAGAAACATCAATTTTTCTGCCTTTTCTATTATGAGAGTCAGTTTCTCTTATCATCATATATTAGCTCAGCATTGCTAAATACTCTCTCACTTGGAACAATAGTTATGGGACAGGCCAAGTATTTTCTTGCAAGTTTACTAAAGCATGGGTAAACATTTTGCTTAACTTTCCACCAACTGATAGGACCATCATTTGTATTCTTGGTGATAGTTTGCAATCATTTGCACTACATCTTTTGGTAATGCGTGTGTTTCTTCATCACTACTGGACTGCAGAAATTCTTCCAGTGAATCTGTTATTGATTAACTTGTAGAAGGTATTGGTTCCGCAGATTTCGTTTTTTTTTTTTTTAATGAGTGGCGAATTAATAGACTGTTCGGATTGAAGTTTTTCAACTGCAACGCAAAGTGACAATTTAACTTGTTCTAATATTGTGTCACAAAAAAAAATTGCCTTTAGAAAGGGGGTCTAAGTAAGTTGCAATAGTATGAAGGTCATTAATTTTCACAGAACCAAAGTGTTTTTCTAGCTTTAGTTTCATTACATCTTTCATTCTTTTTAAACCGTCATCATTTTCATTTGAATTCAGATGGTTCAAAATGCTTCCTTAGCGTTGAGATTAATGGTATTACATCGGAGACAGAAGCTGTAGAGGCGCTGATTTTTTTAGTAATTTCTTCAAATGGTTTCAATAGCTTAATGCAGTGTGACATGATGTCATTTCCCATATTAGTAAGAATGTTAACTTTGGAATATGAACTGGCGTACAAACAAGAGGTTCTTTGATCAATACCATTTTTCCATCATATATGAAATGTACTATTCAGCTAGTTGGAACGTCTTTGATAACAGTAAGATATGGAATATCAAGCCGTTTTTGAATTGCCTTCAATTCTTCATTTTCATTTTCATTTTCAGATTCATCTTCAGTATTTTTATTATAAAATTCTTTATCAAATCTCAACAATAAACATCCGCGCAACATCCGCAGAGCGAAGCGCGGATGCGGATCTTTAATAATGTTGCGGATGCTCTACCGGATACGGATGCACCGGATGCGGATGCCCGGATGTTACCTCATCACTAATATATATATATATATATATATATATATATATACTCATATATATATATATATATATATATATATATATATATATATATATATTTATAAATATATATATGTGTATGTGGATGTTATATATATATATATATATATATATATATATATATATATATATATATATATATATATATATATATATATATATATATATATATATATATATATATATATATATATATATATATATATATATATATATATATATATAGAGAGAGAGAGAGAGAGAGAGAGAGAGAGAGAGAGAGAGTGATGCAAAAAACGTGTTTTTTTCTCTATTCGTTTTTTTGTTTTATTGTTTTATTTTTGTTTTTCAGTTTTATTTAAAGGCATTCTTCGTGCAGTTTTCAACTAATTATTTTTAATATATACCCTTTCTAATCATCTGGATAATATTTTAACATACAAAAATTTA
>JABUQX010071696.1:17500-25000 GCA_015478945.1 Trachelipus rathkii | reverse complement strand
GGTAGGTAGAGATGGTATCTACAGTAAGTGAAAAGTATGATTAATTTTATGAAGGTGAAGATGATGGTGAAGTATGTGATGGATGTTAACTGAGTTAGGGGGTTGTAATGTGAATATCAGATCATTATGTTGTGTTATGTAAAATTAACTTACTTGGGGTATGGATTGAAAGGAAAGTAGAAAGGAAGGAAGTGGGAGTATTGGGAATGAAAAGTTAAATAAACAGGGTTATATGGTAAAGGATGTGAGAGCACTTGCAAATGTTAGTTGAATGTGGAAAAGGTGAAGCTGGGCAAATCTGGACGAAAATAAAAGAAGTAGTTGGTAGTAGTGCAAGAGAATTATGTGGGTGTCCTAAAGTAGGAAGTAAGAATGTCATTAGCATAGTAGAATAAAGAAATGATGCAAGCGTTATAAAACTTTAAAAGATGAGTGGTTGATTATACTAAAACCCAATGATAAGGTTTCGAAAAGAAGGTGTGTCAAAATATATATGTAGGAAAAGAGGAAAGCTAAAAGTTGCAAATGTATTTGAAAAAGGAGGTAAATGAACGGTTTGGAAGGGGGATGGAAAGGGAACTACAAGGGAAAAGGAAGCTCCTGTGGATGGAAGTACGCAAGGTTAAGAAAGTGAGTACGGGGAATCTTTATAGGCTAACAAATTGAATTGACTAGTGAGATGGACGTGAGGGAGTGTGGAGGGTACATTTCGGAAACCTGCACAACATTGTGCCAAGTATATATATTTGGAAGTGATGAAGAGGTGTTAGTGAATATGTGTTGGTTTGATGGTGTAAGAAGTAGTAGGTATTGGGGATATAGTAATTAGTAGATAGGATGAAATAGATAGGGAGAAAGTTGAAGAATGGTAAATCAGCAGGTATAGATGGAATTACTGGTGAAATGATCAAGAAGGAGATTGATTGTGATTGACTGGATATAGAGTTGAGTAGCAAAGCTTTTGTGAAGGTGTAGTTCAGTAGAACTGGGGGAGAGAGGTGATACCTTTGTGTAAGGGTGATAAAGGGAACTGTAGAAACTACATGGGAATTAGTTTATTGAACATTGTAGGGAAAAAGAGTTGACAGAGTGAGTCGAGTGACTGAGGGGTTGGTTGTTTAAGAACAAGGTGCGTTTATAAGCGGCAAAGGATGTGCAGACCAAATTTTTACATTAAAGCAAAATGAGTGAAAAAATGAGAGAGAAAATGGTGAAACTTTCTTTAGGTTTTATGGATTTGCAACAGATGTATAACAGGATTAAAAGGTAAGCTCTGTGTCAGGTGTTAATGATACATGGTATTGATGGGGTGGCAGGGAAGAGTATTAGACCGACGGAAAATGGATGATAGTGTGAAGTATCTTGCTTATTGTACGCAGATGATTAGGTTCTGTGAGGTGAATCTGAAGATAGTTTGGGAGGATTGGTAGAGAGGTTTGGTAAGGTGTGTAAAAGGATGTGTTTGGAAGTAAATGTTGATAAGAGCAATGTGATGGTGATGTGTGAGGAGAGTTCGCAGTATGAAATCATGTTGGTTGATAGGTAACTGGAACAAGTATCGGAGTTGAAGTATTTAGGTATTATATATATATATATATATATATATATATATATATATATATATATATATATATATATATATATATATATATATATATATATATATATATATATATATATATATATATATATATATATATATTTATATATATATATATATATATATATATATATATCCCTGTGTGTGAGTGCTTGGAGCAGCCCCTTATAAATTAACCCTACATAAAAGTCATTGCTGTTAAAAGCTTATCACAAAGTCCCAGACTTAGCATAAAGGAGCCATTGAGGAAACCCCAAAGAAAGTAAAGTCAGGAGAAAGAAGAAAAAAAGAAGAAAAGTTAAGAATCAAAAGACGTGATCCCGTATACAACGTTAAAGGAATATCCTCCATTAGAATTTTCTATCTCTTAAATATTTTATCCGCTCACTCCTTTCGCTTTCCGTGGTTTTATGGCAGTCTTGTTCACGAAGCTTTTCTGCCTTCATAAAAGAAAGATCCAAACACTAGCCTTTGCATGTTCTTTGCTTACAAAGAAAATTTAGCACAGATATCTTTCATTTTTTAATGCCTTTATATATTAAACAAGCACCACACACACACACACACACACACATCATCACTAATTATATATAAAGAAGATATATATATGTTGTTATATATATATAAATAGCTTATATATATATATATATATATATATATATATATATATATATATATATATATATATATATATATATATATATATATATATATATATATATATATATATATATATATAAATATATATATATATATATATATATATATATATATATATATATATATATATATATATATATATATATATATATATATATATATATATATATATATATATATTTATTTATTTATTTATTTATTTATTTATACAAAACACCATATCCCGCATAGCTGCAGGGTGGTGTTGGTGGCTGATAAGTTTTCAAGCTTATCATCACCATTCACGAAAAGATACATATGATAGAAGGGGGTTTTCAGCCCCTTGCTATCAGACGAAGAGAATTGTGAATTTTCTTCCTATGATTCGACGACTTCGCAAAACGCAGCTTCACTTTTCATATTATTTGAAGTTTCAAATTTCATTTCTCTTCTTATTAAATTTTTTACTTCATTCAAATTAATTCATTAAAAGAAATGGTGTCGAAATAATTGTTGCTCCTCCATTTAGGATTTTATATGAAAATAATTTTAAAATAAAATTTTGAAATTCTGAGATGTTAATATAATTTTTTTTTACTAGATATTGAAACTTTAAACCCTAAAGTACTCTCTTCTTAAAATGCAATCCACAAAGTTCTTCTTTAGTAATTTCCTTCTCTGATTAACAATCTCACTCCAATATGTAATCCTTTCACACCTTCTACATCCTTCTGCGGTCTTCCTGCTGCTGCTTCTCTTTCTTGTCTCCCTTCTGCTTTCCACCGCGTCCACACTCGATGACAGTCGAATCATATATAAGAGTATATATATATATATATATCTCTGTTATATATATATATATATATATATATATATATATATATATATATATTATATATATTTATTTTTTTATATATATATATAATATATATATATATATATATATATATATATATATATATATATATATATATATATATATATATATATATATATATATATATATATATATATATATATATATATATATATATATAGCAAAGAATTTATGACATATATACATATATATATATATATATATATAAATATATATATATATATATATATATATATATATATATATATATATATATATATATATATATATATATATATATATATATATATATATATATATATATATATATATATTAATTATACATTCAGAGGAAATAAAAATTTTGGCAAACGTTTCATGACTTACATTTCTTTTCAAGCCAGAAAACATAAAGTCAAAAGCTAAAGCAACTCCTTGCTCCTTCCCCAGGAGCAGGTCCTGGTTTTAGCGCTCTTACTTTTAACTTTAAATGTTTAACTCTGGTTTGAAAGGGGATGTTTGAAACGTTTGCTGTGATCTTTTTTTATTTCCTACTGGCTATTGTAATGCAAGCATTAGATCTTCAGTTGTCGTTATATATATATATATATATATATATATATATATATATATATATAAAAGAGTATATATATATATATATATATATATATATATATATATATATATATATATATATATATATATATATATATATATATTGAGATAATTTGTGACTCTCTTTGTCTTGCGAAAATATTTATGAGAAACTTTTAGATTAAATAATAAATCTAGTTTCGATATATATATATATATATATATATATATATATATATATATATATATATATTTAAATTATTTCTATATATATATTGTTATTAATATATATATATATATATATATATATATATATATATATATATATATATATATATATATATATATATATATATATATATATATATATATATATATATATATATATATATATATATATATATGAATAGGTATATATGCATATATATATATATATATATATATATATGTATATATAAAGAAATATATATATATATATAAATTTCTTTTGTGTATTTATTTATTACTTCAGTTATTACCCAACTTGTATAATTGATTTTATAATTAGCCAATATATTCTTTCCTTTTCGTCAGATTTAATATTTGTTTAAAATTGCATGACTTATGCTATTATTTTTTTGATAAGCATTTACGAAATAGTCTTTGTAGTTACCATTGTAACTGAATATAGATTAATCATTGGTTGAAGTCTTGTATGAAGGAAAAATCCCGTATCAGATTAAGTGTAAATGCAATTCCCTTAAATTTTATATGTGAAGTTATCATTATTAAATTTAACAAAAGTAAAGATGTGTTATGTACTTTATTTCAAAACGAAATATTCTTGTTGGTCTGTGGGTTGAAACCGCGCAGTTGGTTTATTTTAGTGGGGTTGAAACCATAAATATTATTTCGAGTACCAGGGCTTGGGCCGGTGGGTAGGTCAATCTTGGAGCCATAGATGCCCATTTGGAAGTTAATCTCTTATCCATTTCTGAATTAATATTCCCTCTTCTATAGTTTCACAAATTCGTGGTTGCTATGCTGAAATTAATCAATTTCAGTGTAGAGGATCTTAAATAGTCTGATTATGAAATGATGTTATCGTATCATCTCGCACACGAGAATACGGGAATAAAATTTATTGGCTGACCAATTTAGTTTAGTACCAGTGTACTCACCAAAATAAAAATAAAAAACCCGTCCTCCCCCCCAGGAAGGTCATGGCCCTCTAGGAAGACCACGACCTGTCAGTGGGACCCATCGAGAAAGGTCCTTGGGTTCCACGGGCCTAACGACTAAATCCGCTGGCTGGCCAGGCGGATACCGGGAAGTTTTCCCACTAGTAGCAAAGCACGCTACCAATGTACTCATTAACGTCTGAGTGGGACGAAGCTAGAGTTAATAGAGAATAGCTCACATTCTCTCGTTCCTCCCAGTCTCTGAACCTGGGCCCTCTCTGCTTGTTAAGAGTGCTCTTACCTCTGAGGTAAAATAAATAACTATATATTGTTGAGCGTATGTTATATATATATATATATATAAATATATAGGATATATATATATATATATATATATATATATATATATATATATATATATATATATATATATATATATATATATATATATATATATATATATATATATATAGGGCAAAACTTGCTAAGATGGTGGCTTATTTTAAGAGCAAGCACCCTATATAAGAGGATGGTAATTTAAAAATCCATATTTGAAATGATGTTTTTATTCAACATAAGTAATAAAGATATTCAATGAAAGTAAAGTAACAAAAGTCCCTTCTGTTGAGATACTCTCTCTTCGTAAGTCTTTTAGTTGTTACGGACTGTTCCACTCGTTTACCTCCCTTGCCTGACTTCTTTTGAGAAAACTTGCGGTCGAGATTCGAAGTCGCGGCCTTTTCTTAAATTTACCTCCTTTGCCGAAAGTTGTGTTTGAAGTTTGGAGGAGTTCTGGAGAGGGTATCTTAGTGAGATTTATTTCTTCTGATTCTTCTTGTTTATTTAATCTGACTCTATATCTGACTGACTGAAGAGTATCTCAAACGGACGAGTTTATATATTATTTTATTTCGACTTATGCTAAAATTTTGCTGGCGCAAATCTTAGCATAAGTACGAACATAAATTAAAATTTTTACAGTTATAATGGAGTGCTACATTACTTCCTGCGCTAAACACGGAGTGAGAAAGTATGTTATAATAATTATACAATAAATAATAACTAAAATACATAAAATTAAAGTACTTTCAAATGCAAACATGTCTAATTATGTCCGAAGACATAAGCAGACATACAAACATTTGAAGGCAAAAATAGTATACATGAAATTTGAAGAATATTCAAATACGAGCATAACTGGTTACATCCGAAGATCTAAACATATATACAAGTATTTGAATACATATAAATACAATAATGTTATATATACAGAAAATAAAAGGCATTTAAACACAAGCATATTTGGTTATAATCCGTTAGATATAAACAAACATACAAACATTTAAATGCATAAAATTACAAAAATGTTAATACATAATAATTATTGATGCAAACAAATTGAATTATTCACAAGTTAAATAAGCCACATTGATCGAACCGTTAAATCCAAGAAAAGGTCCAGTATAAGACGTTTCAAACGTATCCGATTTGACCAATGCACACGTAGTTTTCAAAGTTGTAGTTACGAGAGGCATTGCTTTTGACATATGTAGAGAATGAAGTTGCTTGAAGCCTAGGTCCTTTTATTTGAAAATTTCTTCATACATAAAAGGGAGATGTTCGCAGAACCATTTAGAATTCGAAAGGAATGGCTCGTAGTGGAATCCAAAAATTAATTTCTGCCCATAATCCAAAACTTAAAATGATGAAAGAAATCCATACCGTAAAGGAAGTTACATATGTAGAGGCGAAGTTGCTTGAAATTTAGGTCCTTTATTTGAAAAATTTCTTCATACATAAAAGGGAGAGGTCACAGAACCATTTAGAATTCGAAAAGGAATCAAAGTTCGTAGTGGAATCCAAAAATGAATTTCTGCCCATAATCCAAACTTAAAATGATGAAAGAAATCCATACCGTAAAGGAAGTTTGCTATGTCTAGCGATGAATCCTCGAACTGTGATAGTTGTGAAAAGATGAAGACCATAATCCAAAATTTATTAAAAATGAAAATTGAAGTTCGTATTGATAATGTTCATTTGCTTGAGTCATCTTCTCGGAGTGTTCTGATTGAGAATTTTAGTATTATTGTAGTTTTTTCTTTTTCTTCATTTTGTTTGTTTTTTAGAAGGTGCTGATTAAAGTTCTGGGTGTTCTTCTCCGGGTTCACCAATTATATAGGGTACAACTTGCTAAGTTGGTGGCTTTTGTGAGCAAACACCCTATATAAGAGGATGATGGTAATTTAGAAACCCATATTTGAAATGATGCTTTTATTCAACATAGTAATAAAGATATTCAATGAAAGTAAAGTAACAAAAGTCCCTTCTGTTGAGATACTCTTTCTTCGTAAGTCTTTTAGTTGTTACGGACTGTTCCTCTCGTTTACCTCCCTTGCCTGACTTCTTTTGAGAAAACTTGCGGTCGAGATTCGAAGTCGCGGCCTTTCCTTAAATTTACCTCCCTTGCCGAAAGTTGCGTTTTGAAGTTTGGAGGAGTTCTGGAGAGAGTATCTTGAGTGAGATTTATTTCTTCTGATTCTTCTTGTTAATTTAATCTGACTCTATATCTGACTGACTGAAGAGTATCTCAAACGGACGAGTTTATATATTATTTCATTTCGACTTATGCTAAAATTTTGCTCGCGCAAATC